>VYXD01012956.1:15828-26934 GCA_013397195.1 Hylia prasina | reverse complement strand
ATAACTCTGTCCGTAACTTTGGGCTTTAGCATTAATTTTAACTTGAAACAAAATTTGTAATTTTTACTGAGATGTTTTCCCAGTATTTTTTGAAACTGAAAGTTTTTTAGTTCTAAAAGAAGAGTTTAATTTGACAATGGAAAGTTGAACCCCACTCACAACCAACTGCTCCGAGAGGAAAGGGAAGAGCTGGAGAAGGCAGAGGAGGCAGAGAGGGGAAATGGGTTTTGAAAAAGCAAGGAAAATAATTTCTATGTTTTTGTTCATTCCTCTTTTACCTTCTGTGTCCTCAATTACAGCATCCAGCCTCTTTGGGAGGCTGGAAAGCAACACTTGACTTTTCCAAGGAGCTGTTGCAGTGAGTTCTCAGGAAAGGGAAAAGCAGACTATTCATACCAAGAAGTAAAAGCCTCTAAGGACCCTTTACAAAAAGAAAATAACAACTTCAAACTGCACAGAGCTGAGGTTTTAAATGACATTTCTAACTTGAGTTCTGGCTTTGAAACACCACCCAATTTCCCCCAAAACACTCAGGGTCACCAGGACAAACCCGGCGGAGATGTCACCTCGGTGAAGCCACCACCTCACAAACCACAACCCATGAGTGGGGACAAAACTCCCCAAAATCCTCTTTGGGAAAAGTCCAGGCAGCCTCTGGAAGGTGTTGTGCCACAAAAAAAAAAGCTCACTGATGGTTGTCTGCCAACTTTTTAATGCATTTTAAGGAAAGGGGAATTTTCCCCCAATGTTTTTTAGGGGACGGGGCATTTTCCCCCAGTGCTTCTTAGGGCAAAGGGAGTTTTCCCCCAATGTTTTTTAGGGGAAGAGATTTCCCCCAGTTCTTTTTAGGGAAAAGGGAGTTGTCCCCCAAGGCTGGAGCTGTAACAAGGAGTATTTCTCTTTCCTTGCTGCCAACAATTATCACACGATCCTTATCTCCCACCATTAACGGGAATTAGGAGCAAACACAGCTCGGGGCTAATCCTCCTCCTGCCCGGCAGCGCCCAGGGACACCCCAGCCCAACCCAAGATAACATTTTCCAAGGGGAAACAGCTTCCAGAACGGCTGATGGTAAAATTGTGCCAGGATTAACCTTTCCAGACCTCTCTTGGAGTTTGAAAAGTGGTTGGGTTTTTTTTTTTTTTTTTTCTAGGAGATGTCAGGCCCAGGAATAAATAGATGAGAGAAGTTTTCCAGCACTCTGTGATTCAAATCTCCTTCCCTTCCGCTTACAAAGGATTTTTTTGGGTTTTTTTGTTGGTGCTTTTTTGGTTTTTTTTTAAGATGCCTTTCCTGATTTCAGCACAGATTCGCAGCAGAGGGGCTGTAAATGGAGGATTAAAACTCTTCAGTAAACAAGGCTGCTCCGCATACACTGGGAGACGATTTCCAGGTGATATAACTCCACCAACGTCAGCAGAGATGGAAAATCCTCGTCAATAGAATTGCAAAATGAGCAGCTGCTGGTTAAAAGTCACTGTTTTACTACCACATGATGAAACAACGGGTTTTTAACAAATCAGTGTGGTTTAAATTTGGCTTTAAATCGTTTTTATTTGCCTGAGCACCGGAGTCTGAGCCATCCTGGCAGGCCTGTCCCTGCCGCTGGCTGGCACACGGGGCTGCTTTGGATGGGCAGAGGCACCTTTTGGGCTCAGAGGTTCCGAATGAATCCCGGACTTTGCAGGGAAAACAGCTCCTGCACGCAGCTCCCACTCCTCGGGGTGCTGCACTGAGGAGATCGGAGCACGGCCCCGGCCCCGCGGCCTCTGCCCGGGCTCTGTGCGGCCGCGATTCCCGGCTTTAGAGGAGATGTCTTCCAGGCCGACGCCATCCCTGGGCATGGCCATTCCGGCCATTCCCACCATTCCGGGTGCCCCGGGAATGGGCAGATCCCCTGAAAGCAGCAGCTGAGCCCTGCTACCAAACCCCGTCCCCAGAGCTGCTCCTGCGGACGCCCCCGGGGAGCGGCCCCGGCGCTGCCGCCCGGCCTGGAGCTCCCGGGGCTCCAGCAGCGGCTCCGGGGCTGCTCCGCCTCAGCCGAGCCGCTCCCGTGGGCCCCAGCCCTGCAGAGCCGCCCGTGGGAGCAGGGCTGTAACCCGGGGATGTGTTCAGTGCCCCGGCAGGGATGAGGCTGGAGCGGAGCTGAGCTCGGCCTGGCAGGGGTGATGGAAAGCAGATGCTGCCATCATCCTCAGCTCCCCGGTGCTGAGGGCCTGCTGGGAAAAGCAGCGCCAGAAGCAGCTCCTGGAGGTTTTCTGGTGGGAGAGCATCCATGGGAGCCGGAGAGGAGAGGGGGAAGGCAGAACCCCCCAAGGAAGCAGGAAAGGAGCAAAGGGGGAAAGGGAAACAGAAAAGGGCACAGAAGGACGGGGCAAGGCCACAGGACAAGGCACCAGCTCCTCCACAAAAGAGGCCAATGGAGCAGCACATTCCTTGTTGGGAGCAAAAATTTCCAAAATATATTGGTGTTTTTTTATCTTCCCTCTTTCCCTTCCAAAAATGGTGAGTTTCCACCTTCCCCACAAAGCACGTATGGCAAACAGGGCCATTTTTAGGATAATTCTTATTTAACCTGAGCATTTTTTTTTTTTAAGTCAAAAAATAATCTTACAAAAATGTGGTTTCGGTAAATGGATTAAAAAAGCCACGGAGAAGGTTGTATTTTCTGTATAATATAATTTTCTGTGTTGGCAGTTATTCCTGTCTTCCAGGATAAACTCAGGACTTGGGGAGCTCCTGCCTATTTCCAGCCCCAGTGAATGAACACTGATTTATCCCGGCAGGAGACCTGGACTGCAGCCTGGGAATGGGGGATGGAGCAGCTCTGGCCCCTCAAAGGTGAGCAGGGAAAAGCTCAGCTCCTTTTGCTGGCACTCCCACAGCTGCAGTTGTCTCTGCACAAGGTCTGGGTGATCTATTAAACCTCTCAAATCAGGATTTAATTTAGTTTTAATAAGACAGTTTGGGAGATGTTAATTAAATTGAGTTATTAAAGCCACATGGGCTGGACTTGGCTGATACATTTCCGTCTTTATTAAGTCCATTAAAAAATAAGGGAAGATAGAAGGGGGGAAAAACCATTTGGATGCAGCAGCACATTCAAAGAGTTTCTTTCTCCTTTGTTGAATTAAACATGTGGAGATGAATAAACACCAAAAACCAGGCAGGTGAGCTTGAATCCTCCCAAGATCAGCAAGGCTTGGCTTAAGGATGAAGCCAAAATGATGAAATCTGTTGAACCCAAGTGTCCAACAGATCTCTGCACGCTTAATCCCAAAATTTCCTCCGAATTCCATCCCCACTGCTGGATTATCTTTGGGATCATCATCTCCATCCATCCACTATCCAGCAGGGAAAAACTACAGGAATGCAAATTGTTGTCATTTTACCTAATCAGATTTTTCCTACCTCTCGCAAGAAATGCTTCTGGGAATGTCTTCAGCTGCAGGAATTGTCAGTGTGATTGTGTTAAGCTGAAGAAAAACTCCCACGTGCCTTAGAAATGACAAATACTTTATTAGCTGGAAGTGTAAGCAGCTCTAATTAGCTAAGCAGGCCTGAGTTAATTGATTTATAAGCTTTAGAGGATGTAATGCACTGGTGAGACAATCCAAAGGGTCCTGGGGAGGAAATCCATCCTGCACTTCCCAAATTGTCCTGTTTTTTATGTCTGGGCTGAACACAGAGAGCTCCTGGTCCTGCCTCAAAGATTGCAGCGGGTGGGGAACCCCCCAGGCTTTATCCCAGCTCTCTCTTGCTTTACTCTGGAATTTCTCTGGAATGTTTTCCTTTTCCAAAGCCCCTCTGGCTGTTATTTATGGTGTATCAATACTGGCAGCTCCTGTCCCCTCCCTGCCATTGACTCCTGGTTGATTTTGGTCCTTCTCCACCCTTTTCTGTTCAGTACATGGGTGGAAAGGGATTAACAGCACCAGGGAAAAATCCTGGTCATCTTTATATCCACCAAAGCTGGAAAAATGCAAGGAAACACTGGAAAAAAACCAAGATCCATAATTTCCATGCCTGTTCCCTAAAAGGATCTTTGTGCTGGATTTCTGATGGCTCCCAGTGCAGACCCCCTCTGCTGGCCCCTTCTTATGAGAATTAAGCTCTAAAAAAGCCGGAATTCTATTAAAACTTGTATTAATTAAATGTATCCTTTGTGCCATGCAGGTGTTCACTTTTCCAGGGTGGAGATGATCCTTAATCCCAATGGAATTGCTGGGGAAATGGAGGCAGGAATGGGACAAGCTCCCGTGGATGCTCCTCGTGCCTGGTGGCACTGAGACATTTCTGGATATGATGGATGTCTTCCCAAGGATGCTGGATTTAAGCTGAACATCTCCAGAGCCAGGTTTTGCAGGAGCAATTGGAATTCCAAAGTCTCAAGCTGGAATTTTTCCAACCTGCCCAGAGCCACCAAGGGTTCCTGTTGATGTCCCTGTTCCCTGTGGATAATGGGGAGATGCCAGTCCCCTGTGCACATCCCCTCCTCCCAGCCATGTTTATTCCCCCTCTCAACAATATTCTGCTTATCCTGATTCCTCACAGCCTGGATGATCCCACAGGGAATAAATGGGGAAAGGCTCTGGGCTTGGGGAACTTTCTGAGAGACTAGTGAGGAAAGGACTTGGATTTTCCTGGTGTGGGGAGAGGGATGTTGCAGCGTGAATGGAAATGAGAGGGTTTGGGAAATCTGAGGTTTTTGTTTGGAATCTCAGAGATTTCCAGGGGACTTGTTTCTTTCCTCACCAGAGGAATGTTTAATTAAGAAAAAAAAAAAAAAAGGAAATTTTTTGGGTTTTAGCCCCTAAATGTAAATTTCTGCCCAAACTTCCCCTGCTGCAGGGAGTTCCTGAGTGCCCAGGCTTTGCAGCCCTGTTTGGCATCTTTGGAGTTCTGCAAATCCTCCCGACCCCATTCCAGCCAATATCATGGACCACTTTCCCTCCTCTGACCCTTCTTGCTCTTCCTTCCCCCATCCTGGGCACAGGGAGCCACCACCACCTCCCCTTTGGAGTGGAATGAAGGATATTTTATGGGAATCCTGGAATGCTGAGCTGCCTTTGGTCCAGAGCTGCTTCCAGCTGAGGAAGGGAAGAAAGGAACTGACAGGGGAAAAAATGGATGGGTACTTGTGGGATTTATCCACCAATTTCCCAGCTTTGAAATGTCCACAAATCCATGTTCTTTGCTTCTTCCCATCTTTGCTGTTCAGATCTCCTGTTTGTCCTCAGAGCTTTCCTCCTCCTCTCAATCCTTTTACAAGAAGGAAAACCCATCCTATAAATGATATGTCTTTCCCTATCATGGGTAAAACTCGTCCCTCAGAAAACTGTGGATTCCCCTGGAGAAGCTAATCTCCTCTAAATCCCTTTTCCCATCAAATCCCTGCAGTGATCCTGTTACCCTGGAACTTCATCCTGTCTTGGAGGGCAGCAGATCTGCGTTCAGGATCTTTTTACAGGAAGGAAAATTGTCCCATAAATGATACCTCTTCCCCTGATGTGGGTAAAAGAAATCACTGATCCTGGAAATGTTCCCTGGAGCCATCTGGAAAAATCTGTCATGGATTGTCCAGGTGTTTCTTGCCATACCTGTGCTGAAGACACTTTTGCAAGACCTGGAGCACAATCTTAAGCACTTGTAATTGATGTTTAAAACAAATTGGTGCTCTTGGGAAGCAGGAATTGCAGGGCCAGCTGTGGGGAGGCTGGGGCTGGGCAGATGTTCCTCACAAAGCCTTGGCTCTCTGCTGCACCCAGGTGAAGGCCACAGAGCCAGCAGTGTCACTGAGGAGCCAAAACTCCTGGAAAACCTACTGATATTCCAGAAATACCCCAGCCAGCCCGTGCCTGCTGACAGCCACCAGTCTGGACCCCACCCACACAGTGAAGGTGTTGATCTGGAAGAGATCCAGGAGATCAGGCCGGTGTTCAGGCATCCCTGTGTCCCTTGTGACCCCCAGGCTCGATGTCCCACGTGCTGAACGGGTGGCACTGCGTGGGCACTGTGTGGGCTCTGGGAATCCAGCCTGGCTTTGGGGATGCTCTGGGGCTCAGCCCTATCCTTGTGTGCATGTCCAGCCCAACGAGGGCAGGGAGAAGCTGCTGAGTTTCCAAAGGCAGCTCTGGTTTCCTGGGTCCCAGCAGGGCCAGGGCAGTGCAGGGGAGGCTCCACGTGGCTTTGGGCCGGCGCTGGTGGGGGCTCTGCAGGGATGGACCTGGGACACAGCAGCTCCAAGGGCTTGGGGTGATCCCAGGGGTGTTACAGCCAAGAGCTGGGACTGATTCCTTCTTCCTCTCAGGAAAAGGGAAGCTGTGTGTCCCAGTTTGTTGCACAGGGAGCCCAGCCCCTGCTGCCTCGGTGTGGGGAGGATGTAGACATGGGAGCAGCTCCTCCCAACAATCCAACAGAGGTTGCAGAGCACTTTGGAACTCCTGCAGCAATTCCACGGATCTTGGAGCCGTGTCCCCGTGTCACCTCAATGCAACTGCAGTGACCTGCACCAAGCAAGGTGGATCCCATGCTTAGTGATGGCCACAAGAGAAAGAAACCAACAGCTGCCCAGGCCTCATCTCGGTGGCCATGAGGGAAAGGAACCCACAACTCGTGTGTCTCTCTCTAATGACCTGCATGTAATGAAGGGGAAATTCTGCTGCCTGTAGCTGCCCCTCCCCAGGCAGTGAAATAAAGAGATTTCCCTTTCCAATCCCTTCAATTCTTGTTTATTCAGATGTTCCATATGAACCCAGCAGGGCTTGATGGCCACAGAGCAGGGATGCTTTGGGAAGTCTCCTCTGGACCTGGAGGAACTGTGGGGTTTCTCAATCACACCATCAATGTGTGACCCTGTTCTGTGTCTGCTTCCCTTTATTAATAAGGGATGAAGTTATTCCCCATCCCTGGAAGTGTCCAAGGTCAGGTTGGACGGGGCTTGGAGCACCCTGGGATAGTGGAAGGTGTCCCTGCCCATGGCAGGGGGTGGAACTGGGTGGGCTTTAAGACCCCTCCCAACCCAAACAGGTCATGATTCCATGGATCTGTGACTGCAGACTTCAGTCAAGGTAGGAATTCTCTCCAAATGAGAGAAGGGGGCTCTGTCTCTAGAGATTCATCCATAGGACCAGAACCATCCACACTGCTGGGGACTTGTGCAGGGGTCACCCAGGAAAGTCCAAAATGGGAATTCATGCAGAGAAAATACTTGACATAACCCCATGGTGCAATCTCAGCACTTCCAGCAGCCTCCTGGCTGCCATCTGGAAGGGACACGGATCTCCAGTTTCACCTCCAGCTATTTCCCGGCTCATCTGAGGGAGATTGCCGGCACCATCCTGCTTTTTGCCCTGAGAAAATCCATATTTTCCTGCTGGAAACTTCCCCATTCCATCACGCCACGTTCCTCGATGCACCGGTTCCCCCAAAAGCACTTCCAAGGAAGTGCTGCTGCTTTGCAGAAGTTTTCAGGGGGCTGGAGGGGATGCAGGGTGGGATTTGTGCTGGCAAAGCTCAGTTTGCAGTGCCTGGAGCAGGTCTGGCAGAGGAAGGAAGAATCCCAGCCCCGAGGAGCTCCAGCCCACACTGGCACAGGCCGTGGGTGGGATGTTTGGATCAGATTCATCAGCTCCACTTCACAGACAGTGACAGCCAGACATGGAAAATATTTTGCTTCAGAGTTAAAATAAAATTAAAAAGTGAAAACTAAAATCTATTTTTTTTAAAATATTTGTTTTTCTTAGGAGTTCTCATTCTGCCAAAACCAACACATCCAAACCCATTCCGGGAGCTGTTTGATCCCATCCCTCCCAGGGATCAGGGAAACCTGTGGAGTGCATGCACCAGCTTTCAGCTTGGTTTCCATCCTGGTGCCTTTCCCAGCAAGGGGAATTCAGATCCTTACATGAGGGCTGGTGTGATCCCACTGCCTTCTTTGCATGGGATTATTCCTGCTATACATCCCTCTCCCCATAAATAATGCTATCAGTGACCTAACAGATTAGACAGAACATGAGATTTTATTTTGATATTAAATATTGACTGATAGGAGCTGCATGGAATTTTAATTTTTTTTCCTATTTTGGGGGAAAACAAAATCAGTGTTTGCAGGCAGCTGCTCTCTCCAGATGTCCCAGTGCCCGGCGAGCTGAGCAAACACTGAACAACCCAAAACAACACTGAAAAACCCCAAAACCTTGGGCTGGGCTCCGGGGTAGGAAACATCTGGAATTCTGTTTGCCTGGTCTGTCAGGGGCAGATAAAGGATAAATGTGGAGTGACAGCCGTGGGCTCTGCACATCTGCCAGGGCTGCAGGTGGGATTTCAGGGGAAGTTCTCCCTGGACGGGCTGGGACCAGGAAAAACCCACAAAAACCTTGCAGCTCCGTGAGTCAGGGCCATTGTTTGCTTGCACGTCCGAGGGGAAAACACGCCTCCAAGTTCCTCTAGGGATGGATGGAGGCAGCGAGTGACGTCCCCACCGGGAGCCGAGGCTGAGGGCTGGGGACAGGCAGCAGAGATAATGATTTATCCAGTCTGGATTAATGAATGGCCTGGAATGGGGGTTTCCTGCAGCGCTGGCTCCACCCGGCTGGTGCGAGGGGGAGATTAACGCTGGCAGGGTTCGTGTTTGCCTTTGTTCCACTCCCTGCGTGCTCCAGGGGCTGCCCAGGGTGCTGATCCGGGCTCGGGCTTGGCCCTGGGGTAACCTCTGCAAACTGTGGTGTTAACGATGGCTCTAGTCACCAAAAACCGGGGAAATGGGGATAAATCCCCTGAGCAGTGCACACAGGATGAGGGTGGGGATGAGCCACCTCCTGCCCACCCTGTTCAGAGCAAACCCAGGGGTTGGTTTGCCTCCTTTTTGCAATTTTTCCTCTTTCTGGCACGAGTAAAACACCTTCTCCCTCTTCCTTGGCTCTCCCTCTGCCGGGACAGCACTGCAGTGAGCGCTGGGGATCCCTCACACTCATCCACCCGCCCGAGAAAGAGCAACTGGAACCGGGGCCAGGTCGGATTTTCTTGCCACACCTTTTCCCATTAAACACCGAGTTCTTTTAGTCAGCGTGAGCTGAAGCCCTGCAGCAGAGGAGCCCGAAGCCCATCGTGTTGTGGCCCAGCTCTGCCACAGGTCACCACGAGCTCCTGGCAGCCTCAGCTCTGCCCTTTGCCAGAGCTGATTTACCTCCCCCAGCAATAAAAACTATCTGGGAAAAAGGTCTCTGCTGCTGGAATGAACAGTTCTGCACACAGGATCAGCACAGGATGGAGATTTTTTTCCACTTTTTAAAATATAAAATACATCCAAGGCTTGCCTGTTGGTCAAGGCATGACCATGACCTTCTGAGCTACAGCACTGCCTGCTCTAGGAGACAAAAAAAAATCCATTTGGGGCCCAAATCTGAGCCTGGATGTGGTTTTGAGGTCACAAAATGGTTCATGGAGGTACAAAAACTTGAGATAGCCCAGATTTTGTTGCCTGAGCAGTCCCAGGACAAACTCTTCAGGGCTTGAAGCTGGTGCAGTGCCTGACTTGGTGGCAACAGCAATAGGGTGCTTTAGAGCTCACCCCTGGTTAACCCAACTGTTCCCAAACTTCAGGGGCTTTCTGCCTTTGCTGGATCGATCCCAAGCTACTGTCCGGTCCCGGCTGGAAGGAGAACCAGAGTTGTGCGGAGGTCTCCGAGGAGGGGCCGGGGCTGGCTCCGCCCGAGCGCTGTAAACAGGAAAGCGCGGAAGCGGGAGCGGAGCCCGGCTCATCCAGGGCTGCGGCACACAATGCCGGCCCGGAAAGGGGGATTATAAATACCCGGGGTCAGGGCCGGGCTGCGGGAACAATGGGCAGCGGGAGGATGGAAAAGGCCGGAGAGGACGAGCGCAGGGCCAAGGCCACCCCGCCGGGTGGTGCCGCAGCTCAGCCCCTGGGGTTTGGGGGTGCAGCCGGTCCCTGCACGGTAATGGGGCTCGTGGGGAGATGGTGTTCCCAAACCACGTGGTGAACCCCCAGAAAGTCACTGAATCCTGGAACAGTTTGGGTTGGAAGGGCCCTTTAAAGGCTGGGCTCTCTGCAGGGTTGGGTAATTCAGTGGGAGCTGCTGAGTTGGGGTTTGGGTTTGGCAATTACAGCTCCCCATTGCCAGATTTGGGGTTCCCACTCCCCAAAAACGGGTGAATCCATCCATGGATGCTGACTTGTTGTGGAAGGGGTTTGGGGACCCAGTGCCTGGCTGGGTTTAAATCCCCACCAAGGTTTAACTCTGAACCTCTGACAGGCTGGGGAGGGTCACACCTCTGCTGCAGCCCAGGCCTCCCAGCACCTCACAAGGACACCCGAAATTTATCCAGGATCCCCACCCCATTAGTGTCCAAGGCCAGGCCGGACGGGGCTTGGAGCAGCCTGGAAGAGAGGAAGGTGTCCCTGTCCATGGCAGGGGGTGGAACAAGGTGAGCTTTGAGGTCCCTTCCAGCCCAAACCATTCCAGGATTCTCTAGGACTTTACATCAGTGCAAGTTTAAATAGCGGGGTTTGAGAGCTGCTCATGGCTGATGTGGACAATGGAATTTGCTCTTCCCAAGCTGAGTGGAAGCAGCAGGACTCCCACCCTGGTCCAGCATCCCATGGGATTATCTGTGCCTCTGCTTCCCAAGGACACGGGAGGCTGCGATGCTCCCCTGCTGCCTCCTCCAGCCCAGGGAGCCATCTCTGCTCCGTGCTGATCCAAAGACGTCAGAGGAAGCAAAATCCACGGAGAGATAAAGCCCAGAACGGGGATGCTGCGGCGATAGCCCCGGCAGCACCTCGATCAGCAAAGCCGGGTCAGGGCCGGCAAGAATTCCAGGAAACACCCTGGCTGCTCGAGAGCCCCGGCGAGAGCACCGGGATGGCTCTGGAGGGGAGCCCGGCCCTTTCCTGCGCCCCGGCCCCGCCTTGGTCCCGGCACGGGGATGCTCAGGAAGCTGCTGGGAGCTGCCTCCGACAGCGGCCCGCGGCTGGAATCCCTGTGTGTGCTGGATTTCCCACCCTGGGAATGGGAATCCCTGTGTGTGCTGGACTTCCCACCCTGGGAAGGGGAATCCCTGTGTGTGCTGGATTTCCCACCCTG
>VYXD01012956.1:1026-15717 GCA_013397195.1 Hylia prasina | reverse complement strand
CTGGGAATGGGAATCCCTGTGTGTGCTGGATTTCCCACCCTGAGAGGCGCTCTGGGAATGACACCATCCCCTGGGACTAAAGAGCTGAAAGGGCTCTTTAACCACTGGCTGTGTCGTGGTTGGAGCTTTGCTGGGAGCATCACTGAGATCTCCATGAATTAGGCTGGGGCTCTGGAGCAGCCAGGGTGTTTCCTGGAATTCTTGCCGGCCCTGACCCGGCTTTGCTGATCGAGGTGCTGCCGGGGCTATCGCCGCAGCATCCCCGTTCTGGGCTTTATCTCTCCGTGGATTTTGCTTCCTCTGATGTCTTTGGATCAGCACAGAGTCCCTAAATGAGTCCCCAGATTTAGGTCAGAAACAGGGTTTGGGGTTGCTCTGCTCTCTGGATTTGCCCTCCCCCATCACTGCTCCCATCAATATCCCATTTCCCATCTGGAATCCTTAATGGTGTCCCCGAGGAGCCGCCGGAGCTCTTAGTGCTGTCCCCTGGGAGTTCTCTGGGATGATTTGGGAGGGGCAGAGGCTGCTGGAGGCACAGCCATCCATCGGGAATGACAGATAATGGCTGGGATAACATCTCCCGACATCCCTGCTCGGAAATATCCCTGTTCCTGGGCCTGGAACACCCCCAGACCACTCCGGGGGGGCTTTCTCTCCTTTTTTGCTGAGCTGAAACCCAAATATCCAAGAGAAGAGCAACAGGAAAAGCTGTTCCCTTCCTAATTTCGTGGAAAAAGAGTTTAAAAAATCCCAGGAGAACTGATTATCAGTGTTCAGCCCCAGCTGCCAGGAGGGTCCTGCATCCCTCAGGAATTATCCGTGGCAGGAGGATCACTGTGAGCTGAATTCCATCCTGGGAAGAGGAATGACATCCATGCAAGTTATATTGATCCCAAATAACTTTAAACAGGAACAAATGTGCCCAAAATATGGATTATAAATAAAATAATGATATTGGCAGCTGCAAACGGGCTGAAATGTGTGAGATTTGCTCTTGCAGGAGTCTTGGAGGAGCCTCTGTATACAAATCCTCCCAGATAACTGCTGAGACTTAATCTGGGTTTTTTTAATTATATTTTTTGGAAGGGGTCGAGTGATGCACAAGCAATTTTTAGGGCCCTGGATATTACTGTAAGCACAAGAAGGAAAGCACCAGCGTCACTTAAAGCACTTCCTGGGCCCTCTAGTGGTGCTGGCTGTGCTGAGGGCCAGCTCTGCTTCCCCAAATAACACCAAATCCCAGTTTTAACACTTTGCCTGCTATCTTGCCTCAAATAAGCAGGAAAAGGCCAAATGTCTCCTTTTTCCTTCTTTTCTTAAAGCACAGCTATGGGAGGAGCCGTGAATCTGATGCATTGGGATCTTTCTCCTGAACTTTTTGAACCAAAACCAAGGAGTGCAACTCATTTTAAAATTGAAAATAAACCCTTTGGAAACTCTGAAGGGGGAGAGGTGCAGTGTGAGGGGAAACTGGGCTATGTAGGACCAGCCTCTTTTCCCAACCTTTACTTTTCCCACTTTCCACTTCAAAGGAAAATGATGTTCCCAGGAGCTCTGGAAGCTCTGAGAGATGAGGGATTTATGAGTTTCTTTCCAAGCCATGTTCCTAAAATAAATAAAGGTTGAGTTTGGCTGCAAGGGTCAAAATATTTGAGTTTTATTTCCTGCCTGGAAGCTGCAACCGGTTTAACAAAGGGGAGACTGGGGAAAAGTGAGTTGGAAAACACCTTCCTTGGGGATTTGGGAGTTAAATACATGATAAAAATTAAATCTATGAGATATATAAAATATATGATAGAGATTAAATATCTATATAAAATTGAGATATAAATGGATAATAAAGTATTCCCCCTCTGCCACTCTGGCCATCATATCCTATCCCAGTTTTTCATGGGAAACATCCAGTTTTGTTAAGGATAACATTTTCCCCCAAAATAGCTGTTTCTAGGGGTTGCAGCATTTTTAGTGTGGGCTGGATAAGAATTTGGGATGTCTTTCTGTGCCTGTTCCCTTCTGGCATCTCCACAGCCTTGGGCAGGGGCAGGAGGAGAGGATGCAGGGACATTTTGTTGGATATCCAAGGGAATAACTCCTGTGGAGATCTACTGAATGTCTCCTTTTTGGCTTCCCAAAAAGTCCTTTGTGCCACGTGGAATTGAGAGTCCCAGCCCCTCTCACACCCTTTTCACACCCTCTGTGGTGTGGAGGGGTTGGGGCTGAGCACATGGCATGAGCTGGGTCAGTCCTCAGCAGCTTCCCTGGGTCTGGAGGGACAGGACACAGGGAATGGCTCCCACTGCCAGAGGGCAGGGATGGGTGGGATCTGGTGCAGGAATTGTTCCCTGGGAGGGTGGGCAGGCCCTGGCACAGGGTGCCCAGAGCAGCTGTGGCTGCCCCTGGATCCCTGGCAGTGCCCAAGGCCAGGCTGGACATTGGGGTTTGGATCTACCTGGAATGTGGAAAGTGTCCCTGCCCATGGCAAGGGGTGGAATGGGATGAGCTTAAGGTTCCTTCCAACCCAAACCATCCTGGAATTCTGTGATTTCGTTTCCTTGATTCCAATCTTCCCTGTTTCCCCCCTCTGTGGATTGGGAAGGACTCAAGGCACCCCCTAATCCTGGGACAGGGCTGTGGGGCTGAGATCCCAGGCTGGAGAAGTTTTCCAAAGCCAAGGCCATCCTTGGCTTGTTCTGGGAGATATTTAAGCTGCAGAGTTGAGGCATTTGGGAAGGTTTGGGTTCAGAATGTATTTTTCCAAGGGGTGCACACAGTGCCATGACCCAAAGGGGTCTGCACAGGGAATCCTCAATCCAGCATCCCCCTGCTGAGCCCCAGTCTGTCCTTTGGAATGTCCTGGGCTGTGCTGAGCATCGTTCCCTGGAGTCATCCAGGAGCAGGTTCTGAACAATCTGATCCAGCTGAAGATGTCCCAGCTCAGGATTTCATGTTTGCTTCCAGCCCAGAGGATCCTGTTTTTCCAGGACTCCGTGCCCATGCAGGCAGGTGAGTGGTGCTGCTCCATTTCCAGGGGAATTCCAGGGTGGCAGGGGCTGGGGGTGCAGCAAAGGACACCCAGGTTTTTATGGCTTTTCCCTTTTCTGGAGGAGAAGTCAGGAGGTGGGGAAGGGGAGACAGGATCCTGGGAAGCAGGAGCTGGAGCAGGAGGGGCATTGCCAACACCTCCACTTTTTGGGACAAAGCATTCCTGCTTCCTGCGGGCTGGAACAAGGGGCTGAGTCAGAATTCCAGGGCTGTGTGAGGGTGGAGCTGCTGTCCTGCACCTCCTCCCCCGATCTGAGAATTTGGGAGGGTCCCAGGTGGGATCTGACGCCTCCAGGGATCCTGGCATTCCTGCTGGGATATGAGGCACAGCAAGAAACTCAGAAGTTTGGTAAAATTGGAAACAAATTCTGGATTTTTCCATTTCCCAGTGAATTCTCCCCATCTGCCCAGACACTGGACACAGCTGGGTGGTGGGGCAGAGGCTGACATGGAAAAAAACAAGATTTTTTTTCCTTTTTCCCCCCATTTTTCCAAGGAAATACTGCCCAGCTCGGCTGTGCCTCTGGCCCATCATCTCCATTGGAGCAGTGGGTTTTTTGGGAAAAGAGCCCAAATCCAGAGGTTGCCAGGATGTCTGAGAGGGCAAAGGTGCTCCCAGTCCCACCTGCTTCATTTTTTAAATTACCCAAGGGTTTCTTTAAGGAAGTGACCCTCAGGAATGGGGTATTTAGGAGAAATGTTTCTATAGATAAGATCACTTATTTATTCTTTATTGTTTGTTTATTACTATTTATTTAAATAGACCTTTATTCGGTAGATATTTACATATATAAATATCTCCTTATTAAACAAAATTTACAATCATTTAATATGATTTTATAATGTTTATACAAGATAGCATATATTATTCACAAGTATTTAATATATACAACACATAGAATGAACATTATGCAGAACATGCACAATATACAGAATATATTTTTATGAATTAGGATTTGGGCAGGGTTTTCCCCATCTCTCCATCATTCCAGAGGGATGATGGTGGTCCCTTCCCAGGGCTCTGGGGGCACAGGGAGGGAGCAGCAGTGCTGTTATTTTTGGATTGCATTACACAGCTCCCAGATGGAAAACCTCCCTCCCCGGGGGCAATAAAATGGATTAAAAAAGGAAAAAAAAACTAAAAAAGAAAGGTCTTGACCCCATCAGCAAAGCAGGAACAGCGTTTTTTTGGGGAGAAAATCCTTTTATGAGGTGGGGAAGAGGAAATTTGGAGTGGGGGGATGGAGTGAGAGGGAAAATGGGGATCAAATGCACCAACTGCATTCATTTGGAGCCTGTGGAATTTTACAGGAGCATGAGGAGAGGATATAATTCCACCAGGCTTCATTAATAAACCACTTTTCTGTGTGAAAACGGGCAAAGAGGGAATCCAGGCAAAGTCCTTGGGCTGGGATGCTCCAGCCCTTCCCCCCTTGGAAAACTGGAGAGAAAGGTGGGGGATCTTTGCTTTTTTGTTGGTATTTGAGTGGAATTGAGCCCAAAATTTCCTTCTGAGACCTTTAGAACATTTCTCATGCAGCGGAAGGACTTGTGGCCGATCACAATAAAAATTAATGGATCACTGGAAAATCAGGATTCCACAAAATGCAAATTGTCACTGGGGGTGGGTTCTTCCTTCCCAGCTTTCCCATAAAAATAAAGCTGGAAAATTTGAATATTTATAATCCTGGAGGTTCCTAAAGGAACACATGGATTGGGAGGGAAAGGGAGTGGCAAGGAAGGGGAGAATTTATTTTCCTCTGAAATTCATGCTGCTCCCAGCATCCTCTGAATTTCACCAAGGGGCAGAAGGGACCTGCTGAGGATGCCTAAAAATATCATTTATTAAACAGATCCTTTAGCATTTATTTATCCAGCATTTATCTGCATATTTGAACAGGCAGAGCAACTTCTCCTCTTAATGAGCAAAATGTGGCTTTTCATGGGAAAATCTCCTCTGCCTCCAGAAAAGGGGGAATCTCTCCAAACAAGGGGTTGATTTTTGGAGCTGAACTTGACCTTTCCAGCACAATTCCCTCCCCTGATCCAGCGGTCCAAGTTTCCCTGGACACAGGATTATTTTCTTACTGGTTTATCACCAGCCCCTGGTTTATTCCACCAAGAAATGTGCTCCAAAAAATCCTCCAATAAATGTGGAATGTTTGAGCTGGCCAGGATTTTTCAAGTCCTGTGCTGTGCTGCAGTTTCCCTATTTTTCCAAGCAGGTATTTTCTTTGCCACCCTCCTCTGAAGAAGTGCTGCAATTCGGGCTTTGATCTGCAAAGAGATTAAAATCCTCCAGCAGAAAGCTTATTTGAGCCTCTGGGATGGGAGTTTTGGAGTTTTCATCTCCAACCTCAGCCCCTTCCAGTGGGCCTGCGAGTTTTTATCAACCCAAAATGGAATCACACAATCCTTTGGAAAAGGATTTAGTTGGAAAAGGCCTTGAAGGTCATTAAGTCCAACCATTAGGATTCACCAAGGAGCAAATCTGGAGGAAGGACTTGGAGCACATCAGTCACTTTCTCCTCCAGCTGCTTCATCCCAGAGGTTTCTCCACCCTCAGCAGCTGGAGCAGGAGCACCAACCCAGGATCCTCCACTTCCAACAGGAGCAGGAGCCCCAGTCCCACCCTCCCCCTGTACTGGCTCCTGTGCTTCCAAGCCCTGAGGCCCCAGCTCCTGGAATGGGAGAAAAAGAGGGAATGACTCAGCAGCACAAAGCTGCTCAGGTCAAGGAGCATCTGGAGCTGGTTTTAGGTCCAGATTGGAGCAAACTTTTAACAGACACAGTCTGGTTAAACCCAGACTTTCATCACTGCAAACTGAAACTTTGCTGCAGCTTCAGGAGTCAATAAAGGACGCACGTTTCAGATCATATTTGTATCACATTTTGCATCTTCAGGAGTCAATAACGACCCACATTTCAGATCATATTTTGCATCTTCAGGAGCCAATAACGGCCCCACGTTTCAGATCATATTTGTGTCACATTTCACCATCACAGGGCGCTCGGTTGCCACGCAACCTTTATCTTGATCTCGAGAGTTTCACTCAGCTCCTGGGCAAAGCAGCTGCAAACCAAACCCCAGAAAACTCGAAAAAACCACCTTTGTGCCTTTAAAGCAGGAGCTGTTACCGAGCTGGCCCACTGGCAGAAGTGAGAGGGGAGTTCTTGTCACACCCACCCCAAACGGGTGTCACCGGGCTCTGAGTCACTGCCGTGGGGTTTGGGTGCCCCTGGCAACACCCAGGGCTGAGCACGGCAGGACCCACAGAAAGCTCTCCTCTGCATCTGCAGCCTTTGCAACAGAGACAGACAGAGAGGCTTGGAACTGCTCACGTGGCTGGGTGCACCTCACCCAAAACCTCCCGGGCCTCTCTGAAAATGGAGCCAAATGTGGCCCAAAATGTGGGGCCTTTGTTGGCTCCTGAAGAGACAAAATCTGATCCAAAATATGGGTTGTTATTGACTCCTGAAGATGCAACATATGATACAAATGTGATGTGAAATGTGGGGCCTTTATTGGCTCTTGAAGACACAAAATATGATATGAATGTGATATAAATATATGGATCCTTTATTGACTCTTGAAAATAGAAAATATGATATAAAATGTGGGTCCTTTATTGACTCCTGAAGATGCAAAATATGTTATAAATATGATATGAATATGATATAAATATGATAAAAATATTGTATGAAATGTGGGTCCTTTGTTGACTCCTGAGGATGCAAAATGTGATATAAATATGATATAAATATATGAAAATTCTGTCCTTTATTGGCTCCTGAAGATATGAAATATGAAATGAATATAACACAGAATATGTGTCCTCACAAGGAACCTCCTGCTGAAGATGCAGCAAAGTTTCAGTTTGCAGTGATGAAAGTCTGGGTTTAACCAGACTTTGTTAAGTTTGCTCCAATCTGGACCTAAAACCATCTCCTGGTGCTCCTTGACCTGAGTAGCTTCGTGAAGCTGAGCCCTTCCTTTGCCCTCTTTTCCTCTTTTTTCTCTCTTTCTCCCATTTTTCCCTGTTGCCAGCCCCCTCCAGGTGCTTTGGGGTGGCAGGTGCCAGGGTTTGCAGGTCCCTGTTTCAGTCCCAGGGCACCCCATGGCTCTGTGGGCGTGGGGGTTTCAGGGACACCCCCCAAAATCTCCCAGACCTGGGCACTGAGCCCTCCCTTCCTCCCTGCCCCCTTCCCGTGGTGGGATCTGTGACGGGACCTGCACCTGAGTGAGGGTGAAGCTCTGAAATCACCTGGAATCACGGAATGGTGGCATCCCAGAGTGCTTAGGGCTGGAAAGGGACTGTAAAGCTCATCCTGTTCCACCCCTGCCAACAGCAGGGCAAAATTCCACTATCCCAGGGTGCTCCAAGCCCGGCCTGGGACATGTCCAGAGATCCATCCAACCCATGCCAGAGCCTCACCTCGCTCATCCCATGGAAACCTCAATGCTTGGAGCCCTATTGTCTGTCTAATAGCTATGTTTTATTATTTTATTTCTTTCCTTATGATGAACAAATTCCTTTTTTTTTAAATTCTCCCCTATTCTGCAAATATTTTCCCAGGGCCCTCAATTCCAAACCATGGAAGGGCAGAAGGTGCTGGAGGGAACTGTGGGAAAGGGACATGGAAATAGGAGAGTTTCATTGCCCTCTGAGGGGATTTTTGCTTCTCTGGCCTTTTCCCACCCTGCACAGCCAAACAAATCCACACGCTCACAAGGAACCTCCCTAATTAGGGAGAAAAATCCTCGGGAGGGGCATCCAGGGCTGGGGAAGATGGGGAGAAGAGGAGCTTGAAGGCAACACTGCTCCTGATAATTCCCTCATGGGCTCCTGTGACTCCAGTGGGATGGGATCTTCTCCTGTGGGAATATCCATGTTAACCCTTTCCCTGCTACTGCTCAAGATCCCTGGCTCCCACTGGGATGCTCACAAAATTCCCTTTGCCTCAACAGATGCCCAAACCCTTTGCAAACCCACCCTGGGGTGTGCCAGGAATGGATCCACAGCTCCAGCTTTGAGTTTCCTTCCGCTCTTTATTCTGATCAAAGGTATTTTCACCCCCCTGAGTGTGGCCCCTACCTACAAATATTCACCAAGGAATATTCCCTGGAAAATGAAGGGGGTCTGGCCAAAGACATTATTTCTGGGGAAAATCCAACAGTTCCCCTTTGTCTCTGCAAGATGATGGATTATAGATGGACCCGCAGGGGGTTGTGAGTGCCCCCAGCTGCTCCCGGGGGATCTGTGTGTCCCGGCAGGACGGGGCTGGACAGTGACCACCTCTGAGCCAGGACCGGCAGGACCGGGCCGGGCCGGGGGCTGGGCTCCTGTTCATTGGCAGGGTCCTGACCTTGGCCCGTTTATATTCCCGCCGGGATCTGGGCATGGAAAGGGGATTTGTAACGTGACACTCACAATAACACAGCCGGGACAGCCGGGACGGGGCTCCCACACGGCACAGCTGCTTCCCAGGATGGACACTGCCGCCACGGGAGGTGCTCTGATCGGGAAAAGAGGGGGATTCTCCAGCAGCTTTGCTTCCAAGCCTCTCTTCTGTTGGATTTTAAAAGAGAGGAAGCTCCTGGACGCCAGGGATGGCAGGGCAATGGGAGGTGCTCCGTGCTGAGCCACATCAAACAATCAGTGACAAAAAGGAGCTTCCCAGAGGGTTTCCCGTGGCTTGGAGGGAGAGTTTGGGTGGGTTTTGATCTCCAGACACGTTGCTCTTCCCTCTCTGTGGACTGTGGGATAAAGGAAGGGGAAAATGAGAAGAAAGTACCAAACTGTGTGAATGCTGCACATGGAGAACCCAGCCCAGTGCTGCGTTTGCATCCCTGTTCCAGGCCTGAGGACTCAAGGTGGAGAAAGCAAATCCTGGAGATGCCAGAGGGAAAGGAGAGGGATGGAAAGAGTCCGGAACATGTCCCCATGCCAAGGATCCAGCTCTGTTTATGACTGCAGCAGGTCCTGGGACATCCCATACCTCAGGCAGCATTTCCTCACCTGTCAGGATGGGAACCTGGATCAAAGGTTCTCATCCCCTTTACACCCATTCCACATTCCCAGTCCAGCCAAACCCTTCCAGGCCTCAGTTTCCCCAGGAAAGCACCACGTGTGGCTGTGTGGATCCCATCATCTCCCTGACATTATTCCCTCATCTTAAATATCACACAGGAGATGCTGAACCACAGAAAACACAATGCCCTGGATGGATTTCCTGCACTTTTCCTACTCCTCCTGCTCCAGGTTAAAATTGAAGCCTTTCCATGTGCACTGAGTCCAGCTCATCCCACCCTGCTTCTCCCTGCTCCAGTTTGGAGAGCATCTCAGAGTTCCTGACTCTTTGTGCATCCTCTGGGGATGGGCAGGGGTTTTCCAAGCCCCTGAGGTGCCTGAGGTGAGGTTTTGGGGATGGAATGTTTCCTCAGTTAAAAGGAAAAGAAGTTAATGTTCATCTGGGGGTTTTGGGAGAAATGTGAGGAGTGGGAGACACAGGAGCATCTCAGGGGACCTGACATGGGTGGGAACATCCAGCAGGGTGACAGATAAGGAGAAAATTCCCTCAGCTTTTATAGCTCATCCCAACTTCCAGCATTCACTGGAATGAAGCCAGAGGGGGTTTGCTTAGAGTTTCTTCCTAAATCCAGCCCTTCCACCCTCCAGATTTGCAGGGGGGCTGTAATTCCTGCAGCAATGCCCCAGAGCCCCATCCCCAGGGGTTTGGGGTCATGGATACCCCCAAAGTCCCACCCTGTTCCTCCCACACTCCCTCTCCTGGCACCCAGTGGCAACAGGGACAGAGCTGCTTCTTCCTTTGGGATTGGGGTCAGGGCCCCTCCTCCTGTTCCTCCAGCCTGGCTTCCCTCCTTTGGGAAGTTTTGGGGTGCTGGATGTGGGAAACCCAAACCCCAAATGACGAAGAGCCTTGGGAGAGAGAAACTCTGGCTCTCCTGGCTCACAGGATCCCGGGAAGATGTTTCCAGGTGACCCAAGAGGTTAAATTCCAGTGCACCAGGAATCTGGTCTGGAACAACAATTTTTGGGAAGCACCTCTTTTGTTCATGCCCACCTCCACCAGCCTGTAAACAAATTCTGTAAGAAACTAAATTCCCACGTGGATAACTCCTTAAAATTAGGGGGAGGCTGGGTTTTCCCTGGAGTTTTATGTCCAGATCAGAGTATTCCCTCTTCAACACCTGCATAGCCCAGCCCTCAGTGCTTTTAGGGCATCTTAAGGAGAAAAAAAGGGGCTATTTCCACCATCCTGTGCTGGATTTTTTTCCTTCCCAGGATTGTTTCCTATTAAATTAAAACAACCCAACCACCTTCCTGTACAGATGCATTCCTTAGATCCAGTGTTTGCCAATGATCCTAATTTAGGATCCCCAGGAATAAGGAACAAGCCTGCGGCTCTAAGAAGAGGGTTCATAAAAAGATGCTTTTTGCATTTCTTTTTTTTAATGAAACCTTTAAAAAGTTCTGAAAAAAACCCCATTTTTCCCCAAAAGTTCAGAACTGAAGAGGTCACTGATGATTTTTCAGACCCTGGTGATGGATTTCTGTGCTTCTCTCGAGAAATTCCAAATGAAGGAACTTAATCCATCTAGGGCAGAAAGGGCAAATGTCAAAGGAGAAAACTGCTGGAAATTTTAAATTTCCAGGGCTTTGGAGCCCCCCTCCCCATGTCTCTATTTCTTACAATTCCTAGGAAATTCCATTTGTCCCCAGAAATGTCCAGGGATGAATTTCCACGTGCTGGCACATCCCACAGACATGGAGCCTCTAGTGCCCAGTGGAAGCAGCAGCGCCTTGGCACCCAAAATTCCCTGGTGAAGACAGAGCTGGGAGGTGGGAATGTTTGTAAGGAAAGGAGATTTTTACATGGAAAATGGGATTCCTGTTGGATCTGAGGGAGAGCAGGGCTGGCTGAGGGATTGCAGGGGAGGAGGAAGGGGATTTGCTGTGGGCCTGCAAGGCATCAGAGGGATGCAGAGAGGGCTCCTGGGGGTGATGGATGGTTGGGGCTGGATCCAGGGTGATGGATGGAGGTGGCCCTGGAGGCTGGGAATGTTTTGGAAGTGTTTTCATCCCAACCTCTGCACTCTCCATAACCCAGGAATGAGCTCCTGTTCCTCTCTGGACAAGGAGATCCAGGGAAGCACCAAAGGAGGGGAGGTGGGAGCTGCCATCCCTCTGCAATAACAAGGCACAGAAGACCCTCCATTAATTCCCAAAAAAAAAAAAGATACATTAGTGGATCCCTCTGTCCATCCCCTTCCCAGACCTTCCTCTCACCTCCTCCAGGATATTTTTAGTGGTCACAAAGTGAGGCAGAAAAGCCCAATTCTGTCACTTCCTATTATTCCCAAATAAAAACCAAATGTTGGGCCCAGAGTTCAGATCAGGGGAAAATCCACAAATCTCTTGGCCGTCTGGGATCTTTTGTTTATCTCTGCTCTTAATCCCATTTTTTGGGTCTCCCGGGCTCGGGGAAGATAAATGAGGTGAGTCAGGAGCTCACCTGATTAACTTGGCCCATTCCGTGGGGTTATTCTTCTCCAAGGCTGGGCTGGAAAGGGAACAGCAGGAATTTGAGAATGCAGAGTCCCCGTCCCACAAAGGCAAAGGGAAAGGGTTTGGGGTTTTTTTTCTGCTCAGGACACTCTGCAGGGAGACTGTCAGCAAAACCCCTCTGGATAAAATATTTTTTCCCTGGATTTTCACTGCAGGTCAGATTTGGCCTTGTGCTGCCAGCCCCTCATCCCCCCAAAACAGCAGCTTTTCCCACAAATGTCCATGAAACCTGTGCTGTGGGGAGAGATCACCCATTGCAATGCCATATCCACCCCATTTCCTCTGCTTTTTCTGAGTTCAGATGGAAAAAGAGGGAATTTTGCTGTGTTTTATGGGATGGGAAGGGGGTTCTGTAGGAGCCAGAGAGATGGAGACCTGGCATTCCTGACAAAGTCCAAAAGCCAACCCCAAAATCCTTTCCCGTGGGTCCAAACAGAGGAGTGGGGGTCACACGGGCACTGCTTCCCACCCCAGCCAAAGAAATCCCCACATTTTCCCCAGGACTGAGGCAGCCAGGACTTTTCCTTGTATTTTTTTCCATGTGGAAGCCGAGGCTGGCAGAGGCAGGAGGAGGACGCTGCAGGATCTGAGTGAGGGATGGGGAGAAAACGGGAAGGCAGCTCTGGGATCTGTCAAACCTGCCACGAGCTAGGGCTCGGGAAGGAGCGTGGATTAACTCTGCTTCCCGGCTGGAGCGAACTCTGCCTCCCAGACGTGGTTTTGGGCATCCCTGCAGGAAGATGCAGCAAACCCCGCCCCGCTGGAGGCTTAATCCCAAATTTTATCCCCGACCCTGAGGCATCTCTGCTCTCCTTCTGCACATGATCGGTTTTAATCACTTTATCTCCCCGGGTCCCTGGAAAAAGCCTCCCTCCCTTCCCATCTGCTTTGGGTTAGGATCCCGTCTGGCGGGAGGGCTCCGGGATCCTCCGGGAGCACCGGGAGCACCGGGAGCACCGGGAGCACCGGGAGCCCGGAGCTGCCCCCGGGGCGCTCCCCGGGCCCCTCCGGCACCTGGTCCCATCGCTCCTGCCTCTGCCCGGCGCTGGAGAACCGGGATTTCAGACTAACCCACCCTGCGCCTGCTCTGGGACAGCCAGGTTAACAATCCCCGCTCCAGCAGCAGCTTGCCCTTCTTTAGCAGTAAGCTGAGTCTTGTTAGGCCAGGTAAGAAAGGTGGAGATTAAAAACAAATTCGGCTTTTCTTCAGCGCTGATCCTTGGGCGTTGTGGTGGATGAGTGATGCTCGTGTCCGTGCAGGATTGGAATTCCTTTGGGACAATCCCACGTTAAAGGCACGCCCTTAATTCCTGCCCCGTGTCCCAACAACCCTTCAAGCTCACCCCATCCTCAGTGTGGAGCTGAGACCTGGAATGGCAAAAGCACCATCCCATCTCCTCCCTGGAAATCCTTTCCAGGCCTGGCACAAGAGGGAGACAAAAAACCAACAGCAGCAACAGATTTGGGTTGGACACCCGGTTTGTGAGGGGAAAAAAGGGAAAATATTGCATTTCTGTGATGAGAAGCACAAGGTTTAGCTCTTCTTGTATTGGGGGTTGAGTAGGGAAATGGATCCAAACAGCTCCTGGAATTCAATGTTCATTTTCCACTGATGGATTAAAGTGGAATTTTGTCTCTTGGTGAATTAAATCCCTTTTCTGAGCGGCCCAGGAATCTGATCCAACAGGCAGAGCTGCAAAAGGCAGGCGGCTGTGCCAGGGTTGCACTCCCGGATCCTGTCCTGCTCCCCGGGATTTCAGGAGCCCAAACCCGGCCCGGATCCTGCCTCATTCCAGCAGCAGCACATCCCAAAGCACCGTGATCCGTGTCCCTCCCTGATCCATCTCCCTCGAGCACTGAAAGCTGGAGAGAGCCCCGAAGAGCCTTTAAAGCACTCGAGATGGACTCAAAGTGTGGCTGCAACGAGCTGTGAAATCTCTGGGCAGAGCCAGGGCTGGGGAAAAGCAGGGGAAAATCTCTTCCAGAGGTTCTGAAGGGCCAAAGCCTGAATTTCATGGTAAGAAAAGAGCAGGGAGTAATTCCACTGCAGGAAAACTCTTCCTTTCCCCCTCCACAACTGGGATTAAGCTCCAGGAAAAAACTTCTGGAGGGGCTGATTGCTGAAATTAGCTTGGGGAAGGTTTGGGAGATGGAGGAGGGAGAAGCATCCACGCTGCTGGAAGAGGCTGAGCTGCCCTTGGGCTTTGTGTGCAGGGTCCAGGCAGGGCTTGAGCCACTTGGGTTGGCAAATTTGGCTTTTTTGGCCCCAGAATTGGAATGCTGGCAGACACCCTGCCTGTGATCTGGCTGGGAAAATTACTGTGGATATGAAACACTGCCCTCGGTTTCAACTTGCTGACACCGTGAAGATGGTTTTAATTAAAACTCGTTAACAGCAACCTGTTCCTGAAAATGAGTGTGGCTAACTCAATTATGGAGCCGGTTCCTTGGAGATGCTGCTCTTCCCAGAAGCCCAGCCTGGACATGGGTGTAAATCCTCACTCTGCTCCTATTCCCAGCTTACAGAGGGTGAGAATCCTGAAAGGAAAGAGGAGATTTTGGGGTGTTGCATGACTTTGGAGAGTGGGAGCAGAGGGAAGGAGGATGCTGTCACATTCCAAGCACAGTCCCTTCCACAGGACCACTTCTCCTGGGAGATCTGTGCAGAGCAGTGATTTGAGCTCTGCCGCAGTTTGAGGGGTGAAATGGATATTTTGGGATAAAATATCAGCTTGTCTCTTGGGCATGAGCTTTAGCCTAGAACTCAGCTCTGGGGTGTGGAATTTCCTCTGTACAAATCTTTCCTCTGGGACAGGGGCAGGCAGGCAGGAACATCACACCCAGAGCATGGGAAACCCCACTGAGCTGGAAAAACAGCTGAGCAAAGTGTTGGCTGCACCCACAGGTGAGCAGGTCCCGAGAGCTGGTTCTGGGGGGGCCGAGCATCCCTGCATCCCTGCATCCCCTGCATCCCCTGCATCCCTGCATCCCCTGCATCCCTGCATCCCCTGCACCCCTGCATCCCCAGCATCCCTGCATCCCTGCATCCCCTGCATCC
>VYXD01012950.1:7625-82732 GCA_013397195.1 Hylia prasina | reverse complement strand
TCAAGGACACAAGATAGTGGCAAGCTTCCCATGCTTGAAGGACCCGTTGAACACAGGAAACTCTAAGTTCTACCAAGGATTCGTCACATATGCATTGAAAAGGTAAAAGGGTCAGAATAAGGAAGACTCATTTTTCTTCCTCATTTTGCTGACCCCTCCCCAGAATAGACACCCCTGACTCATTTCAGAGAACAGTCTATGCATGCTTAATAGCCTTTTGTTAATTAACATACGAAGCGGAGAAGAGGAAATGACAGGGGTGTGACTATGCATTTGTATTTTGTATATTCAACACTTTTGTAGATAAAAAGCTTTGTAATTACCTGTGATCTTTGCAGTGTGTATTTGGGAGCTATCCTGCACGCTGCCCGGTGTCATAATAACCATACACTTTATAACTTTAAGCTGTTAGAGAGTTTTTGTCCGTCATAGTTGGATATCAATATTAGATCAATATCCATATTTTTTAATAAATCATACCCAGCAAACACCAACAGAAAAATGATGTCTGTGTTGCAGAGTGTATTGCTCTACATCCTCAGGATGGGTCCTGCAGTAGCTATGAAGCTGCTAGTGCATCATCATCAGTGCGGAAGCCTGCAGTTTGAGCTGTCAGTGACAGAATTAGTTTTGTGCTCTAATATCATTCTCTTTTTTGTTCCTCCATAAATGCAGAATCTGTACAAGGAAGGATGTAGGGCACTTGTAAAAGATTTTTCTCTGTTATTGATCTCCTAGACATTGGTTTAGTCTTTACAACTGCTAAAAACTTTTTCTGCATCTCTGTCAAGAAAATGGTCACACTATTCTGAATTTTAAGTTAGTCTTACAGAAGTTGTATTTTCTGGTAAAATCCCTAATATATTTTCCTATTGGATAACTGAGGTATGATAAGTAAAATGTATCATATGGGCAGTAGAAAAGGATAGGAAAAAATGTCTGATGATTTTAACTATAGGAAGGGGGGGGAAAAAAGAAAAAGATATGCTCATTTATCTTAGGACAAAATGTCTTGAAGATAGTCATGGAAAAAATACTACCACCAAGAGATATGGTCCTGCCTGCCTGAAGATAGAAAACACAGACAGAGTGCTTCAGGAATTATGGTTCCTATAAATGTGTTTTGAATGACATTAGTATCTTCTTTTCCTTGCCACTTTATGCACTGAGGTTGAATATAGTCAGGGAAATAACAGTCTGCTGACATTTCTGAGAATCTGAGATGAGCGCCAGTTAAATACTTATCAGAATATTACATGACATTCAAACGCTGGGGTGTTTTCCCAGGATTTGAATCAGTGCTTGTTTTCTGCATTCACAAAGCTGTATATTGTCCTGGCTGCTTTCAGAGTGGTATGTTAGGAAAGTCCAGCTCTTAACCTTGTCACCTGTGTTGCAGCAAACAACCAACCTTTCCTAAAATTATGAGCTAAATGAAAAGTGAACATAATTAGCAATGATGCCAAGGGTTAAAAAGACTTGAGAATGTAAAATTCATTGACAAAATGAGCTGGAATGGGAATGCTGCAGTCCAGCTTTCCTGTAATACTGGCCTGGAGCAAGATCAGAGGAAAAACGGAGTAAAAGACTCTGGGGTTGGGTTTTGCATTTGGAGGGAGGTTTTAAGTCTGTTTTAACAGACTGTTTTGCATTTCCTGATTTTTTCATAGCCTGAGAACAGAAGTTGAGATTATTTAAATATTTCACTGAATTCACTGTGTCAGAAGTGGTGTTCTGCTGTAAAGGCAAGGATAAAAAAGGGGTATGATTTGTGAGATGAAGGTGCGAGAGAATTCCTTTGTATTTTTGATATTGTGTATATATAGTAATAGAATTAAAAAGCCTCAGTCCCAGTGCAGAATCGACATGTCCTGAAACCACTAGATTAAAACAAAACAAAACAATTAAAAACACCCCCAACCAATCAACCAAAATTATAAATAAAATTGTATGAATCTGCTGAGAGCTGTCAGTGTGTCCAACTTGTGTGTATGCAGTGTCCTCTGAGTAGCTGTGTTCTTGGCCAATCATGAAGAACAGTAGCTACACAGTAGGTGTGCTCACAAATATTCATAGCATTGCACACTAGCTGAATTTGGATGGGGCCTTTGGTGGTTGACCTCCTTATTCAAAGCAGGTCTGGCTTTGCAGTTAGATCCACCTTTGAGTAAGTGCTGAGTGTTTCCCTGACTGGCAGACTCTGGAGGCATGATCACAGCTAAACTTCTTTATATCAAATATCAATTTCCCTTGATATAGACTATATTCATTGCCTTTTGTGCTTTTTTCTGAGTAGTATTCAGGATTATTCTGGCTCGGTCTTCACTGCAGCTACTACTTAAGTGGTTAAAGACAGCAAGTAGGTTCCTCGTTAGCCTTCTCTCTTCCAGCTAAGATTCTACTTGTATGTCATGCACTTGAGAACCCTAATTGTTTTGGTGAACCTTTGCTAAACTCACCAGTTTCTCATTGTTTTTCTTTGATGGGAAGATCTCACACTACTCCATTTTTTTCAGTGACCTGAGCTAAAATTTCTATTTAACTCTGAAACAGATGAAAATATTCACTGTATTTCCAACACAGAAAGGGTATATACTATTGATGTATTATCTGCCTGTAAGATTTCTAAGCTAAAAGAAACCATTTGATGGTAAGAGCTAAACGTGTTCTACATACTGATTTGAAGTTAAGGTCAGGAAACTGAATGAAAACATGTTGTTGGAGAAAAATCCAACAACAATGCCATGTTCATGGCAGAGCCACAATCTGAAGTGGAGTCCATTCAAAGTCTTCAAGTTGCAGGTTGTACTCAGAAATACTTCTATTATAAAAAAGTTGCATAGAGGAAAGTCTAAATTCTTCTCTATTCATAGGACTTCAAATCCTTGTGGGAGGATATAGTCATGCACATACGCTTGCCTTTCATGATCATGCCTTCTTGGATCTTTTGCTAGTAAGATGCTCTACCTATTCTTTGCCACTCTTGCATCTATACTGGGGCATTTCCATGATGAAGGCTGTCAGGAAGCTTTTGAGGGTCTCTGAATTTATTTAAAATCATCAAAATTGTTGACTTAATTAATGCAACCACTGTGAAAATTTGAGCAAAGAAAGAGCTAATGATCTCTTGAGATATGATCCACTGGTAAATTTCTGAAAATGAAATTAAATGCAAAACTGGAGGGAGTTTCAAGAAATTTGCTCATTTTTGTTGTATCAAAAGGTTGATAGAGAGACTTTGTAAAATATGTAGAGCTTCTAGAGGAATTATGGCTACATCAGGAAGATTTGTAAGTTGAATCCTTCTCCAAAACGTATGTTTTAGCTGTTGGGAATTGTAGCTCAAAAACTGATCATATCTGCCATACTCAAGCCTAACAACTATCCACTTGGTGTCCTTAGGAATACCTAAAGCATGATTAATATGTGAATATCCTTGTACAGTATCTTCTATGCAATTCAGTGGTGAGTCTGCTGCCAGAAAGACCTTGAAAGAAAGGGTTCATATTGGGAATCTCTTCATGCAGGCTATTGTTAAACTACCACTTACACAAGTGACTATGCACTAAATACACAAATATCCTTTTATATTTCAGCTGCTGACTCTGCAGAGTAGTGCAGTGCAGTGATGCTAGCTGGCTTCAGTCAATCTTCCAGTGTACAATAAAGTACCTAGGCACGTTTGCACATTTGAAGCCTGCAACATGTTGAGAACATGGCTGCTAGGAAAAAAATAACAAGTGCAACATTGTGGTCATTATTGTTTTTCATAGCCAGAGTGTAACTGACTAAACAAGGTATTGAAAGTTATAATGTATAACCTTGGTTTTCCGGAAAATGCAAGTGCATGGCTATATGTGTAAACACAACAATAGGCCAATATCTGAGATGCCATTCAGAATATAATCAGTGTCATTTACCTTGTCCATCTAAATTTAGCTATCCAAGAAAACATGCATTAAACAAATGCTTTCAGATTTTTTTTCATTCTTTGATCATTGAAGTGATGATGTAAACAGTCCTAGTAAATCATATTATTGTGAATAATGCACAGCAAATTCTCATTGTCATTTGTGGACTTTAAGAGCATTTGAATAAAATTTTTGGAGAGCGATTTGCTCTGTCTTTTGTACCTAGGAAAACTAAGGACCATATCCTCTGTGCTTCTTTATTGATCCAGAAGAAATAAATTTTACAAGCTTGAATTCCTATACTGAGGAGGCATGGAGTAGTGCCATGTTTCTCATTAACACTTTCCACATGTCAGAAGCATGAATAAGTTTGATATAAATATTGAGGGTATAATATCCTGATCTGAGAAAGCATCTGAGCATGTGCTAGGGCTTTACTGATGTCAGCAGTATTTAAATATATGTTAAGAGTTAACCAAGGAAATATTTGTCCTTGCTGAACTGGGAGCTCCATGGTAAAAGCAATAGATTATACTTAACCCTTTGAGAATATTTCTCTGTGGTATAACACTTCCTGCTTTGAAGAAATAAGATGTGAATTATAACGTTAATGCCTCACACTCTCCTTTTAAGGCATGTATGTATCTATCTTTAAAGCAAAAGTTATCCTCTTCAGATTTTAATGAACTTACCTATGGCTGAAGTAACAAAATAACTAAAGAAGACTGAAATTATATTTTTTTACATGAATTAGTAAAAATGTTAATTGCCTCCTTATTTTTACTGTTTTTGTCAAAAAATTATTTTAATGTTAAAGAAATACAAATATTGCCTCTTTTATGATTTTGTCATTAATGCCCTTTTTTATAGCTCACATTTCTAAGAAAATAACAGTTCCCAAAATGTTAAGTATGAGTTTACGTAAAGTCTGTTCAATAAATTCTTTACATCTCGTGTTGAAGAACAATGAAGAAATTTTAATTTGCAAATGTGAGATGTTTATCAAAAAGCATTGCTTCTTGACTAGAATATTGTTTTGTTCTGACCATGGAGGAGTGCAAATGCTTGCAAGTGGTTATGTCTGCATGGGAATGAAATGTCTTGGTTATAAATATTATTTTTCTGACCAACAGATATTTCCTGGACTGATTCTCTCAGACATTAAGCCTGCCAAAAGAATGAAGTTCAAGACAGTCTGCTATCTGCTTGTTCAGCTCATGCACTGTCGCAAGATGTTCAAAGCAGAGATCCCTTTCTCCAACGTCATGACATGTGAGGATGATGATAAGGTAGGCCATGTGGGCCATGTGCATTCTTTGGGCATCAATTCCAGGGCTGCATCAAGTACACCATCTTTGAGAACATAGGGGGTGATGTTACCAACTTATAAAGAATTTTATGGTGTTCCTGCTGGAGCTAGAACAATCTTATTCCCTCAGTAAAGACAAAATTTAATTATAAAAGGCCTCAAATTTGGAGCTGCTCTTGGGAAAGCCAGCATAGGTGTGCAACATGGCTTCTAGCAAGGGCTTTTTTTTCACCAGAATTGGAATTTCTGAGGCTGTTTCCATTCTTTTAAACATATATTCTTTTGAATCTTTTGTCCATCCCAGTCTGAAGCTGATGGTGACAAATGCCAACCAACAGAATAATTTTGTTTATCTAGATGGTTCTCTGAAATGTGAAAGGCAACTGATTAGCCAAAACCCCTATTTGTCTATAATACAAATCCTAAACATAAGAGTCCCTAACACAAATATAAATTCTGCTTTCACACAGGACACTCCACCACTGAGTGGTGGTGTGAGAGCATTGGAATCAGTAATTCAGCTTGACTGACTTCTTCACCTTTTTTTTTTTCCTTTTTTTTTTTTCTTTAATTTATTGAAGATTCAATTTAGATCTTACTTTCAGAAAACATTTGAATTTTCATAATTTGAGTTTTATATGTGCTTGTGTTTCCTCTGCAGGAATAGGGGGGGAAAGTCAATTAGTTCCTTTAAAACACAGTTTCAGTGAAGACTTTCAGAAACTCCGGATTTGATTTTGAAATTGGCCATGTACAAGGCCTTCCAGTTGGAATTCATTGTAGTCTTTGAGTATTTTAAAAAAAAGAAACCACAAATTCTTTGAAGCATATGCATTGTGTCTTGTGTATATGTATGTATAAATATGGTAATATACACAGAAAATCTCCATGTGGATTTGTTAGTGATCTGATGAATTTTTTTTCATGCCAGAACATTGGCAGTGAAGTCCTCCAATGCTATCAGTAATGGAAACAGTTGTTCTGGTCTTTTCTAACTTTTATGTAACACATCATGGATTTGTGCTATATGATACTAATATATATACACTGTGTTACAATGTAGGGTTTCTTTAGAATTTTCAGTCTTCAAATCGTGCAAATAAAGTAAAACAAGTGGGGTCGTTAAAGGCTTTGAAGCCAGTACATTTCTGAGAAACATAAATACTGGATCTTGATCATATGTAGGATCTGATATAAGTTTACTGTGCAAAATAATAATAGAGACACAAATAAGAGACCTAGAGGAAATAATTATATGTAAGAAACAGCTATTTTGATTAAGAATAGAAACTTTTACCCTGTTTGAAAATGACAGAATCAATAATATAATTTATTCCCTATATCAGAATAACACCTATATTTATCTACCCTCATTTCAGGTTTTAATTCAAAGAAACGTTTATTTAAATACTATTTTCACCCCCCCTGTTGTTATACTATAGGCTTGAATTTGAATTGTAAAAAATCCTTGAAGATGTATTTCTGATGCAACTAATGCAATCATATGCTTACTAATTATAGTTTATTGAGAGCAAAATTGTGTATTTCCGACAATATTCCTAAAAGCATTCAATTTCCCTACACATTACTGATACATATGTTTCTTCAAGAAAACAAATTTCTCTCTGTTTAAAAACATTGAAAATAGTTATTTGGCTGGCAATTTAAGATCTCTAATCAATGTATGTCCTAAGATTAGTTTTCATGTTGCAACAATTAGCTCTTACGCCAAAGACAATTTGCCAGGTAATTGGACTCATAGCTTGAAGAAAAATGTAACCTTATAGTTGTTTACTGCTTGTGTAACCTCCTCTCTACATACAAAGCCAGGAAAGCAAGGCTTGAAAAGTTACTTTAACTTTGCTAAACCCCATTTTTCTTCACAAACACAAAACTAGGGTATCAGTCAGCAGATAACCATTCTCCCTAATCATAAGGATTTAGATATACATATAAGCTATGTCAGCTAATGAACTGCTGTAGTTCACAATTCGTTCACTGATGAGGTGTTCCTAAGAATTTCTTGTGAAATGAAAAAGGAAACTGCCATTTCTGCAAGATTACTTAGATATCTGTGATAACCATCTTTTTTTACTATCTGGATTAAAAGGATTTGTTGTTGTATAGCCTCTAGAGTGGGCTATTTAGGACTGAGTGTTCTGAAGACAGAAATTTTGGTTACTTTTTTAACATCTTTCTCACAGACTCTTATTATATACTGAGTAGACTTGTTATTTCATAATGTTTTGAACTGTCTTGATCTCTGCAGATGCTAGATAAAAAATATTGCTTTAACTTTATAGAAATAGTAGAACTTGACTGAGCTTTGTTGTCAAAACTCTTCTGGGAAGCAGGCTTGACCCCTGTCCAGTCATAGAACAGCTCTAACCATTATGGTTTAGATTAAAGTGCTCTTAACTGAAGGTTGCCACAAGTGTGGCTGAGATGCTGCTCACTGTCTCGTGAGTGCTCCCTGAGAAAAGTGAGACAGCTTGTCTAAAATCCCTTTCAGATGTGCTCTGTGGTAAATCTTTTCTACTGGAAAGGACTATGAGTAATCATCTTGTAGCTGTGCTATCTCAGCCTGGAGGAGCCAGTTAGGTACAGGTTAGTTCTGCTAATTTGTTGGATGGCTACATCTGTGCACTTGGGCATACTCAAGAGGTCTTAACAAGAGAGTCAACTGGGTGAGTTAAAGACAGCAACACTTGAGATTTCAGGCCCTCTGTAGTCACACATGTTCATTGTCCAAGACTTTAAGGTGAACTATTTTTTTGAAATATGTATTGTTACCTGGACAGTAGGACTTGTGTTATGAAGAACCTGATTATCTTGTCTTCAAGATGTCCAGAGCTCCATGCCTTCTGTCAAGAAAACAAACCAAAATAAAACCATTTTGCAAGGTAAAGTCACCCTGACTGGAAACAAACTGATTATTTCCTCAGTGGCAGAGGAGTGTCAGGGCTGTATGTGGAAAAAATTTCTGGATTAAAATCTTGGAATGAAGTGGGAGTTTTCTCATTGGTTTGAATGATATCAAGATTTCAGGTAAGGAATTTTAAAAAGGTGACATTCACACTGAGATAAGAACTCCGTCTTTTGTAGTTGCTCTGTTTAATGAATTCCACATCTTCTCTGTGAGCTTGAAGTAATATGAACATCAATGAAAAATCTCAGTGCTAATAAAATCTGTGCTTTCTTCATCCATATTACAGAGGAGAGCATTAAGGACAGCCTCTGAAAAACTCAGGAATCGCTCCTCTTTTTCTACCAATATTGTATACAACACTCCGGGAACTCGCGTGAACAGATACATCAGCCGCTTGATAGAGGCTCGGCAAACTGAGTCTGAGATGGCTGACTTGAACTTCATCACCCTGAAGTATAAGCAAACTGAGCGTGAAAATAAAGTAAGGGGGCTTAAAATTATTTTTACTGATTTCACTGACCATAAGCCAAATAGCATTGAGGTTGTTGTTTGGGTTTCATGCAATGTTTAAATTCTACTCACCATCTTTAAATACTCCTCTGGACTGTCTCTCAGTTAAGAGGGTGACATTATCTCTACCTTCTATGGAAACACTTGAAGGGGATAAAAAGAAAAATTGGTATTCTACTTGTCAGAATCCTACTCTGTGTTATATATCTTGTATTTTGATCTTTCTTTTGCTTCTCCAAACTGCGTGAGTCACTTGTTTAATGCTATCTCATTGCAATGTGTTTGCCTACTCACTCATCTGCTTTGGAGAAGGTTAATAACAAGAAGATGCACAGGTAGCCTGATAAGTATCGGTCCAGACATTCTAGAAAATATAAAAAAAATCCACAACATTAAATCTCTGGACAAGGTTGCAGCATTACATCAGTGTGGCAGTGCTGAAATCAGGGGATTTACTCAAGACATACAAGCATGCATATCAGTTAACAATTGTTCCTACATTTTAGGGGTTTATTTTTGTGAATACAAATTATTTGTATTTACAGCCTTTAGTTTATGTGTTTAAAAAAGCAAAAGTGGTATGGTTTTGAATTAATTTGGCAGTAGCATTTATTTTTCCACTGTAAGTAATTTTATAGTCTAAGACTTCACGTCACTACTGCTCAAAGTTAGAAGGCTGGGTGCCATATTGGATCCAAATTTTTTAAGGTTTTAAGCATAAATTTTGATTTCAAGTTTCCCAAGTAATTTATTACTTGGCTGTAACTTTTTTTCTTTCAAAATAAGAAGTTTTCTGGTGTAAATGATACTGAACTTTGGATCTTTCTGAGAAAACAGTTCCACATTTCCACCCCTAGAAAGCTTCCTCTTGTAAATACTGTAGCTTAGTGAAATGAGGGACAGTAGCTGCTCCAAACTGAGCCCGTGTATCTCATTAGCAGCTGCCTCCAAGTCCACTCATTAGTATCCTGTACTGAGCAGCTGAGGTGACAGGACTTCTTGAAAGCAGCACCAAGAGGTGTTTGGCCTTTTATCATGATGAGTAAAGAGAGGGAGGGCCACCCCCTTCTGATTCCAAGTGCCTGAATTTTTTCTTAAAAAGTTAAACTTATATCTGAGCCTAAACCAGGGCTCAGTGATTAGTTGATTAGTTACAGGGGGAAAGAGAAGTCTGTCAAGGAAAATCTTGTGTAGACTTCCCTCGTCTGTTTTTTATAATGCAAACTAAGCCATCATGTTTGTAACTAAGCAGGGGCTTGTTTAAATTTAGGATACAGTTCTTTCTTACTGAGATTGGGCAAGTGTGGGTGTCTGGGTATATATAAAATATTTATTGTCTTCATTTCTTCCTTTCTTTAACAGTACCACCAGCTTCAGGATGAGTATTTCACCAGTGCTGTAGTTCTCTCACTGATTCTAGCTGCCTTATTTGGCCTTGTCTACCTTCTAATAATACCACAGTAAGTTTCTGTCTTTTGCCCTCATAACTCAAAGTGGAACATCCTCAGACATCCTGCACAGGTTAAAAATTAAAGTCTTTGGAACAGGAATGGGCACCTAGGTTGGTATCTTCTCACAAGGGAGATTCTCTTTTAGTATACCTTCAGTCTAATTGTTATCTCTTTCATTTGTCCCCAAGAGACACTTTTCACTATCATTTTTTCTTTTTTCTTTTGTAGTAGTATGCACTTAGAAGAAAAAAAAATTCAGTATTTATTTAAACTTTCAGTTGTTATTTTTAACTTATTTAAAACATTTCTGCTTTACAAACAAAGGTGTTACTGGGGCTTTTCTAAATGTGTTCATGCAACTTTGGATTAAGTACTTCAGGTATTGATATCAACATAGATAAAACCATACAGTATCAAAGTACAGAAAGTACCCATCCAGCTGCATTGAGGCCTGCATTTATAGCACTCATTGAAGTTTTTGGCATCAACACTATCCTACATAAACTGCCTAGTGCGTATTTTGGCTATGCACACATAACTTGCAGTCTGACCTTGACTGCACTAAAGCAAACATAAGCAAATGATGTGTTTGGGAGGTGTCCTATGCCTATTGTTGAGTGATTAGTTAGTGATTATCTCAGATTTTGTCAGTTCTATGAGAATGCTGACTAAATAAAAAATAATGAGATCACTTTCGAAACTAGAGGTAGATAGAATTGTGTGCAAGATATAATAATTATTAATAATGAATTTTTTCAGATTTGAATATCAAAACATTAAAAATAAGCTTTACTCACTTTTACTAACTATAAGGATTTCAATGGGAATAGAACTGGCCACAGGAAAATGCTTTTGAAAATTCTATTTAAATTGTCGTCTTTTCCATTCACAAATCCCCAGCTAGAATAATATTTCTATATTCTTTTATTTCTAGTTGAAAGAGTGAAAAACACTTTATTCACATTAATAAAATACAAATTCTAATTTGTAAGATAGTACCTTTCATCTAAAGAATTCAAAGTCACTGACAAGAATCATCATTTACATCATCATTTCCAGACTAATGACTCTGCTGACTAATTGGAGCATGATTAAGAAGTCTTTCACCGTCTTCTTCAATAAGCCACAGCTGCAGAACATAGTTTTGGACTAGGAGAAACAAAGTGTATTAGTTCAGTTTAAACTAGAATGACTATCCAAGAATCATATAATAGCCTTTCAAAAGCTACTGTCATTTAAAAACAGCTGGGCAGAGATTCGGTTTAAGTAGTGATCTGGCACACACACAAGTTCCAGAAGCATATCACCACAGAAAGTCATGAAGATGGACTGGGTTAGTTAAAAAAGTCACCCACTGAATGCTCCTAAGTTCTTTCTTCCAGTGTCTGATTGGTGGCTTCATACAGCCAAATTGCTATTTTTCTTGTGCTCTTCCCTTGCTGACACAGTTGCAAACATGAGCTAAATTAAAACTTTGGAAGTATAGGAAAATTTACCCTCTTTCCAGAGTCTGGAGCTTTAAGCTGCTATTTAGATTGCCAAAGTAGTTATAGGTATGGCAAGAGAATGCAAAAGCTAAGACAAGGCTTGTAATATGTTACCCTAATGGGAGAAGTGATATGTCACAATATTTCAAGGAGGAGGTTGATCATCTAGATGAGAAAATGTCATAGAAAGTCAATTACTGCATAAGTATACAGAAATCAATGCCATTGAGATGATGGCTTGCCATTATCACAATTCTTATCATCATTTGAGAAAAACAGCTTCTCAATTAAAGACACATTTTATATTCCCAGATGAAAGTGGTCAAAGTAAGGCTATGTTCCTGTCAACCTAAGCTGTCCAATTATGGAGGCACATATGGAGTGTACCCACTAAAAGCCCTGACTACCAACCCTTTTAATATCTGAATCTGTGTTTATTTTTTAAAAAAGCATTGTAGCCCTTTTTAGATGCCAACCCAAATGTCTCTTAAGGTCTCACTCAGCACTGCTGTCAGTTGTCAGCTATTGCTGCATTATAAGACGTTGTTGCAGACATGTCCCCTGCATTCTTTTCTAGCATGCTACCATCCTGAATACAAGTGAGTTCTCTAAAGGCATGAGATCCTGACTTGATTAATACTTGTATTCAGAATCCACCCTAACATCACCCAGAGACACCTTCCTATTCTGGGTACACGTACTACACCACAAAATTCTCCCTGTTCCTGTATCAGTAGGGACTGTCACATGAATTTGAAATCAAAGTCAAATAGTTAGAAATTCTACAGGAGAATTGCACACTTCTGCTGTTAGAAACTCTGTATAAACAATCTTTCCCCAGTAATTGTAAAGGGCCCAGATACATATATGCCTGAAACCATTGTTCACATGTCTTCTGGACTGACTGGTTTGTTCTCACAAGTTAGAAAAGAAGGTGTGAAGATCATGTTATGCTGCTGTCATACAGCCCTGATTGCATGGTTGGCATGGGGCCAGTCTGCCCCTGAGCAGAAATCAAATGCATCCATACTGGTGGACTAATGTTGTTAGCTTGCTCACATCCATAATGCACTTTTCCAAGAAAAGTTTTTCCAAAGAAAGAAAGTTCTTGGTTTGCACCCCTCTTCTCATTAAGAACAAGCCTATTTTGATAAATCAGAAGAGGGAAGATTTATAATTTAAAAATTATTACAGTGTCTTTGTGATACTTAAGATTTGTCTAACCATTGAGGAAGACTCAAAAGGAGAGAGTTTTTCTGTTCATTAGAAGGCAGTGTGGTCTGATTTTATTTGACTTGCTAAGTGTCTGAATGGAATGACCATTGATTTCTGAATCTTTGAGAAAGAGCAATGAGGCAGAAAAAGCATCTGGTAACTGTTAACGCAGCTGCCAAGGCCAAGTAATTGAGTTACTCCCCTTACAGGAGTCATCATGCTGAATATTCTGCAGTAGCCTACAATTAGAAAGCATCTCTCCTGACAATCATACATCTGAATTTTTGAGGTGCTTTGATCTCATTTCTGAGGTCAGAATGGGGACCATTTACAAGAGCATTTACTGATTTCATAGTCTTGAGAGCAGGGGACATCACTGCTAAATTTGCACTGTGATGGTTAGTATAACAGCAAAGTTGAGGAGGACAACCTCCACCATTTATTTAAAATACTATTTCAGAAGGACCCCTAATAGCAGTTTGTTCTCATCTATTACTGAGTTGCATTGCATTACTTCTATTGTGTTTTGATTCTAGGAGTACCGTTGTTCTTGTTCTCCTGGTGTTCTGCATATGCTTCCTAGTGGCTTGTATTATGTATCTACATGTCACACGAGTACAAGTAAGTGGTTTAAGATTTTGTGACTATTCTGCCTTTTGATGGCCAAGCTATGTTTGTCCTTCAGAATATGAAGCCATCAGTTTATGCTTCACAGATTCATAGAGTCTGAAATCTGTGTGTTTTAAAGTTCCTTGGTAAGTAATGTATTAGACATTTCAAAACCAAAGATCAGTCATCTGAAAGTAGGCTTTTTACGTGAGTAATTGTTACAGCAGCGTAGCATTCAGTGCCATTAATTCTTTGGGGGCTTTTTTGCTAAGTCTTCCCTGAACACTTGCCACTAAATATTGTGTTTAGATAAACTGCTTTAACCAGACTTTTTACTCCTTTCTGACTACAGAGCACACAAGTTCTCCCTTTCATTCCAGCTGGTCTGGGTGTAAAGTCCTGCTAACTTCCCCTCTGTTTTCAAAATTTTTCCTGCCAAAACACCAGCTGTTTTTATAGTATAACACAATGTTTTGCACACACAATCCTTGGCCTTTTCAAAACCTTCAGTACTGATTAATTCTCCTGCATTATATTTTCACAACAGTAATGATGCAGAAGGACATTTGGTTGTTTTAGGGGAGAAATAGGTCTACCAGATCAATAAAGCATCTACTGGCTAATTTTCTGATGAAAGAAATCTGTATTGTATTAATATAAATTTAGTCTTTTCAGACAAATATCAGGAAAAAACCACCTAAACAGTTAATCAGCTTTGCTGATTAGCACACACTCATCTTTGCTGATTAGCACACACTAATTTTAGTTTTAAGAAGTGCCCTTTGGCATCAGAAAAGCATGTGTTTTCATGGAAACATGAATAGTATATTAGCAGATTATCAGGTACTGAACAGGACCTTATTTATGAACTTTCAAAATTATTTGGGAGTAACTTTGATGATCTCTTTTTTTTTATTAGGGCAGAGTAGTTTATAATCTGTTCTTCTCTCTATAGATACTAGAAATGCCGACAAAGTTTGTAGGAAGTAACTGCGCTTTATACCTTTCCCTGAAGCTTGTGCAAACATAAGAAGTGTTCCATCTGTTTTGTCAGTCAAGAAAATTTTTATTTATTCCAAGTTCCTCCAGAGATTCAATATTATACAGAACCAAACCCAGAATTAGAAAAATAAAGAAATATAAAACCTTAGAATATCACAATTTAATACTTTATGGTAAAAAAATTGTCTTATAATAAATAAAATAAAATTAATATGATGTGGATAATGGATATTCAATTGTAAAACCATCATTCCCCTATTTTAATTAGTCTTATGACAGTTACTTGCTGTTTCACACTGCACAAGTGACTCAGCTTTTCCATGCTTTAGCATTAAATACCTCCGTCATAAAACCACTTTGTTAATATTTTACTGTACCAGTTACCTAGTGTTTTGGTAATCTGATGCTATTTATTAAGTTAATAAAAATTCCACAAATAAAAGAAAACTAAGAAAATAAAGCCCAAAACTCTATGCAATCATAAAAGTGAAGATGCAATTTTAGAATTACTTAGTCAGAAGTATAAATCTTGTTAGTGTCAGAATTTTAATTCAGACATGTCTCCTACCTTATCTTTAAAAAGTTTGTTTTCCATTTTAACCCAATAGCTCACCATGTCAACATTCAAAACATATATGTACTACACAGACCAAAAAAAAATTGTGCAATGTGTCAGGACATGTGATCTTTGAACCTGTATTTTGCTTTGTCCCTATTAACCATTCAGCATTATCTTCAAACTATGGGTATTATGTCTTTAATAAGCAGTAGACAGCTTATTTGGTTGCAAACTGAATTAATGGAATATATATTGTTTCTTCAAACAAAACTATTTTGTATTTTATTTATATGGATGAAACCACACATGTTTCCCCCCCCATTTGTATATACAATTCTGATCTAGTTAAATGGACACTTTGGTGGGTAAAATACTGTGGAGATAATCAAATTCAGAGCATAGCAGTTCATGGTTATACTTGACCTGGAAACCAGTAATAAGTGGGATACTGCAGGAGTTTATCCTGAATCCCGTCCTGTCACATATTTTTACCAACAGCCTAAAGAAGGACATGGCATAAACTCATGTCAAGTTTTCAAATGTCTACAATTTTGTGAGAACAGCTGGCAGGATTAACTACCGAGAGAGTCCTAGATAGGTTGACAGAATGGGCCAACAGGAATCGTATAAATACAGAATGGATAATGCAAAGCCCAGGCCCTGAAAGGAAATAATGCAATGACACAGGAGGAGTACCAACTCTGCAAAAATGGCCCTGAGACTATGGGGGTCAAGGCAGACAGTACTTTTGAGTATCCTGAGGTCCCTTCAAGTCAGAACTATATGGTAATGATGAACAAATGTAGAAATAGTCTGTCTTTTTCCATTTTGGACATTGCTGTATCTTCTCCCTTGAGACACAAATTTTCAATCTCAGATTCCTATATTCTAAGCTATTTGTTCTACAATATGCTCAGTTTTATTAAAGGTGATATACCTCAGGTATCCCAATCTATTTTATTGATGCTAATACTTACACTGGTGTAGAAAATCTACTATTGATATTATATTGATTGCTCCACACGTACATGTACATGGACTTAACCTATACTGAAGCCAGAATATCTTTGTAGATCATACTTTCTTTGGTTTTTTCCTGTAATTATTGTATTCTCATGTGTCATAGCCCACACAAAGTTGATTCCTCTATAACTACCTGAAACTTTTAATAATATGGTTGTACATACAGAGAAAACTTCTCTGCATATGTGAAAGAAAGGGCATGCATTTCAATATATTTCTGTTTTGCCAAGGCTACAGTAGCCTCTTTCTATGACTACTTTGCTGCCTGCTGGAAGCTATGCTTTTGAGGCCAGTGATACTCAAAAAGTGAAAAGCTTTTCTTCAAAACTGTTGATGTTCATCCAAAAATCAGGTGTTTGCTTGGTCTGTTTGGCCTTAAGTGAAATTCAACCTTGATACATCTGAGCTTCCTCCATTTAAAGGACACAAGATAGTCCCCACTTTAAATCTGACTGTTTCTTGGATTTGATTCTTGACCCTTGAAGTCACTAGAAGAAGTTCTGTGGTCTGACAGATATATCCAGTAGTTAATCAATGCCCCAAACATTCTTAGTGCAAGGGGAAAGGAAGGAAAGCAGCTTTACCTGGAAGGCAGGGTTGATCAGAATGACTGGAACGGGCCTAAGTACACAGTCTGACAGACTTACCCTTCCTCTCTAACATTCCGTCACAGGCTTCATACCAGCAAGAACTTGACACTTAATAGTGTGATAAATGGAATCAGGGTAGAAGTGGAGATAAACAAAATGTTCGCAAGACTCCATTTCACCAGATATTTTTGTTCTCTACTGCTTTTTATGACAAATTCAATGTTTTTACGAGTCACAATAATTAAAACTACCCTGGAATTTAACCTGCCTATTATAACAGAAGACACATATACCACTCCAAAATTCTATGCTATCACAGTATGTTCTCTTGGATCACAATTTGTAAGGCAAAGAAGCTGAAAATTTGCAAGGCAAAAGATGCTTTGGGTATTTTCCCCATGAGAGCAAAATCAAATACTCTCCTAGAATATTATTTGCATCATGAATAGACATGCAACTAAAATTTCTAAGAGTTTTAATTATAGTGAGAAATAATGTAAAGCAATAGTAATTTCACATGTATTATCCCCAAAACTGCAATTACCATTAAAATACACCTACACACTAACAAGTGTTGTGTAGTGTTACAACAATAACTGCAACTTCACCATTTGCAGTACAGGCGAAATTTCTGTGTCCCTTATTCACTTCTCTTTATAGACTACTGAAAAATAACAACCCCACTTAAAAAATATTTGAAATATTTTATCTATAAATCTTTTTTTTTCTTTCTTAGTGTTTTCCAGGGTGCCTGACAATACAAATTCGTACCATTTTGTGTATTTTTATTGTGATCTTAATATACTCTGTGGCTCAAGGCTGTGTGGTGAGTATTTGAATCAAGTTTCACTTAAGTTAGCATTCTGTTTAAAGAACAAGCTGGTGCAGATCCATTAAACACATACCATGTTCTCATCTGATGAATTCCTACTTGTTTTATTATTCATACTTGCAGAGCATGCTCCTTCAAAATTAAACCTCCTTGCTGCAATTTGAACTTGCATTGGCCTGAGACAGTGTATTGAATTAGTAATGACAAAGCTGTTAGAAAATTACACAGATAGTACCTATTCAAAACCAATATCAATTTGTGTGTTAAACCTTAGCATCATGTAGACTGTTGGTGTCATGTATTTTTTAGGAAAACTGTTTTTAAATGTTCAGCTTGCTTACTAGTTAAATGGCTAATATTTTTTGACAGACAAGGTATGGTGTCAAAACAAGATTACTATTTCTATGTGGCAACTTATAGAACAGACTTCTGTTTAATAATGGGGATATTTTTAGTCCAGGTAAATCAGAAAAGAGAGATCTTAAAATATTGACAGTTTTGTGTAACGAGAAGAGGTGCTTACACTGTGCTACTTATATGATCCATTCACATCTAATGTTGAAAAAGCTTCTGTTGTATGAAGTGAATGTGCTCAATACTTCTGAAAATTAAGCTTCCTTTACTGTAGATTAGCAGGGAGTTCAACATGGTGGACTTGTATTCAAATGTTATTCAAACTTCCACCTAAGTATTTGTCAGTCAGTCGCCTTGACAAATCCCTAGTGCTCGATTTTAGCATTTTGGATGCTAATGCTAATGAATTAAACATGTTAGGGTACTGAAAGGAGAGAATCCACACAAAAATAGCACATGAAACACAACTGGAAATGCTGAGAAGGCAGATGTTTCAAATCATGCCTCTCTGCAGGAATTCAACAATGTGTTCTGACCATTAAGAAGACATGAGCAATTCTCAGTGCTGAGATGCCAAGCCCCATATTTTGTATTTTGTATTTTGTGTATTCATACCTGGACCTGCCGAGAGAACACAGTAACTAGCTCATCCCCATGAAATGACTGGTCAGAGGATCCCTTTTCTGTGGATTCCAGTGTCGTGAGAGGAACCAAAAATTGCTGATGTTGAGACATTTCTGGGAATTCCTGAACATATCTGTGTGAGTTACACACAGCCCTAACAGCATACAGATGTATATATGGTTCCTAATGTGGACATAAGCACAAAATGCAGAGTTTTGCAGTGATTCCAGGCTAGCTTCTCAGCAAATTCTGTGTATATGACTTCGGGATTGAGATTAAAGTTAGGACAGCTAAAACCTTTGTTAATCAGCCTCCACAGATCTGACACTTACTTTGACCAAATGAAACAAGCACCATTGTTGCCACTTAAAGACAGTGAGAATGAGAAACAGACATTGTAAGCCCTAATGCAAGGCTGAAGAACAGTGGAAGACAGATTATAATTCAGAGGTTCTGACCTCCAGCAAGGCAGTGATCCTTCAGTTACAATTTAGAACATAACTTTATCCATTCCTGAACAAAAATAACTTCTAACCTAAGGAGAAATCTTTAATCGGTAGAAATTATTAGTTCCTGCACAGTAATGCCTCTAGAATTCTCATCTGTCAGAAGAGCTAGGTGTTGATTTTCTATACTGCTTGTATAGCAGATGATGATTTCCTGGATGAATTGCAGATCACTGATGAAGCCCTCATGCATGTGTATGTTTTTGGATGAGTTTAGTACAAAAGCATTTTTAAGGCTATTGAACAAAATGCCATTAAAGGGATTTTTCGTTTCACTGTCTCAATCTCATTCCATAGTGTTACCCATTCTGAATTTAACTCACATTTTTTTATTTATTCTGTCTCATCTCTCTAAGTTAATACAACCCCCTCTGAAATATATGGTTTAATCACCCTTTAGTATGTCAGTTACTTTACAGCATGCTATAAAATTTCATTGTCAGTGGTTGAGATGAAATAAAAAGGTCTCATAATGCACTTCATAAGATGCTTAAGTACAGGCCAGGGCTTATGTGATGGTACCTGTTAAATCAATTTCACACTACCATCCCACTTTCCCCTACTTATATTAACTCTTTATCCTTTTCCTTTGTAAGGGGTGAAGGTTGGACTGCAGTTAAAACTGGAGCTCTAGGGGCTTGCAATATTTGCCAGAAATTCCTCTCTTCCTTGGGTTACAACTCTGAGATATGTACATGATATTGTCTTTAGGAAAAGCAGGTTAGATTTCCCCAAATTTTCTCTAAGAAATATACTAAAAAAAAATTTATTTCCCAGTGTAAGAAGGAAATGAAACTCCTTGGATTACTGAAATGACAGAGGTAATTAAAGTCCTTGTATTTAAAATATACGACAGCAGAAGTAGCTGTGAGATGGAAAAAGATATTATGTTTAGTTTTTCACTCAAAATATGTTTTACTTTGTATTTGAGTAATTGAAGTTTTTATAATTTACATAGTCAATAAAACAAACATTTATTTCTGTGCTCTGTACAAGAATCTTTTTCACCTGCATGGCCACATAAAATGTTAACTGAAGTTTCTTAATTTTGCAGGAGTATCCTGGCTTGAGAATCTCTTAGGTTTGAGAGGGAAACTATTCAGCTAAACCCACACTTCAATTGGTTGCCATTATTGATATCTAATTAACAAATTTTGTCTCTCCCCTAACACTCACTGGAGCATTGCAGGAAAAGGAGATTGTAATACAGCATTGAGCTGAGTGGGAACTCCACAGCCATATTTTTTTTCCAATTAGAAATGAACTACAGTCAGTCTCCATAGCAAGTGCATTTCTGTTTATTTTGTATTTAACTTTCTCCCCTTCTAACCTCTCCTGTCTTTTCTAGGTTGGCTGCATGCCTTGGGTTTGGAATACCAATTCCAGCAGCTCAATAGTTATAATTTCTCCTGGTGGCACAAATAAAACCATGAATGAACTTCCATGTGACACAGCCCACTATGCTTTCCTTTCCTGTGTAGTGGGGACTCTCACCTTGGCAATATTTCTACGTGTATCTTCCTTGCCAAAAATGATTCTCCTGCTTTTTGTTACAATTTTGTACATAGTTATTCTGGAACTCAGTGGTTACAGAAAAGCAGTGGGGTAGGTATCTTGCAAAATTAAACAATGGGTAATTCTCTATAGATAGTCACACATTGACTACTTATTTCTGAATTGTCCTCTAGTTGCAGTGCTGTCTAGGACTGTAGACTCAGTAGAGCATAAGAAATACATCAGTTATCATCTCCCCAGCAATTGCAGGATCTAGTAACATCTATCAACAGGTGATCAGCTTTTGGGAGCTGTCAACTGTTGCCCCATTGTTCTGTAGTTTTATGCTAATATAACACAGCTGAACACACTGCAGTATAAGTATCATATAGAATAGAAAAACACAATTAAAAACTTAACTGTGAGCAGACCTCAACTGATCCCAATTTCAATTAAGCTTTTGAGCTTTCCAATTTTTTTATATTTCCTAATTAAAAACATGCACACACATTACAATAATGCATGGCATCTAAAAATCCTCACAAAGTTGCACGTTGGTGTGATGCAGTGATCAGATGTACTATCACCGATCTCCCTGCCCAGATGAGCCTCTTCAGAAAAAGCTAGTGATTAGGAGGTATCCATGTGTTCTAAACTAAGGATCTGGTATTAAAAATGTGCAGTGTTAGGTATTAGACCTGGAATAACCCATTTATTTTCTTCTTATTTTTAAGGGGCGGCTCCTTTTATATGCGTGGCTATGAACCAATACTAGCTATTTTGTTATTTTCTTGTGCTTTAGCACTGCATTCAAGACAGGTGGACTTGAAACTGCGTCTGGACTACCTCTGGGCAGTGCAGGTAAATCACAGGACTTTATCGTATCCATGCACATAAAATGATGTCTGACTTTTTGATTTGGTTTGCAAATACTTTCAGGACAAATTACTTGGACTCAGACACTCAAACTTTTTCATGTCTCTTGGGGTTCACAGAGAAGATTGTTTTACAGCTTTCTTTCCACAGACCTATAAAATTAATTTTTCTTGGAAAAGTGATTTTTTGTTCCTTTGCAGTTGCTCCAGTATATCATTAATCAAATAATGTATTAATAGCTAAGATGCATTAGGAATAAACTGTTAATATAAATGTGAGATTTAAAAAATTAAATGCATGTGGTATTTTAATCCTATATTACAAAAAGGAGTGAAGGTAAATCAATATTCAAGTGAAGTGAAAATAAGCAAATAAAATTGATAAAAGGAAATATTTAAATCTATAGCTATATTATACAAAGAAACTATGTAACTCTTTCCCAGAGGAAGAGCAGAAATTTATTTAGATACCAAGTGCAGGGACCTTTTGTGAAAATATATTTCCTAACTATCAGACAGAGCAAAACCCTATAGAAATTATATTAGCCATAACATATGCATCAGGATATGTCTACCTCCTGTCACATCTCTCAGCAGTCTAATTTCCACCTCCAAAGTGTTTTACGCTGGCCTCCAAGGGAAGGAGAAAGTTGAATATGTAAGTTTATTTTGTGGAATTTGGAAGCTATCCTTACAGTAAAGCTTACACAGCTGTGGTTGACAGAGGTCATATTCCTATCTCACGTGCACGTTGTGAACAATTTTGTCAAGAGGAACATTTAAGTCATCATATCTCTTGCTTTTACACATAACATAAAGACTGGAACACATGGGTTACTGGTTGACTGGACCTTATCCCTGGCTCCACTGTATTACATAAAATGGAGAAATCAGTTATGACTTAGTTCTATTATCTTCTGCTTGAAAAGCTTTTCTGCCTAGCAGTTAAGATGTGTGAGCATTTCTTGTTTGACTTGATGTCCAAGACTATGTTCCTCTCTTATGCTTTAAGATTATCTTGTTCTATAATTTCCATGAACTCTGTACAGCTCAAGACTATGATCATTAAATTTAATTTTTGTCCTGTGACCTGCACTATTGATAACTGCTGTGCCTATCAGCCTCAGAAGCTTTTCTTGGATAAACTGATATTAGTTTCTGTTTGCTGTGGTACCAAATACAATTTTCAGATGGAAAAAAAGATTGCGTGATTTTGAAATTCAGTGCAGCATCTGCCTTGCTGGATAGTCGCTAATTTCATATGGGTTGGCGCACCATGGAACTATGTGAGTGCCATATGACTCATGAATACAAAACCTTCGGTATGTTATTCCTAGCCCTGAAATTGAGTAGCAGTAGAAAAATGTACCGGTTTTGCTATCCTGTGACCTTTCAATGGACCAAGAATGAGTTCCAACATCTTAAATACTCTTCATCATTCCAGCTATTGTGACTTGCATGGCAAACTCTGCATCCCTAATGGAAGTACTGCTTCAAGATTCTTAGTTTTAAGTTAGCTTTTAATTAGCAATTAATCAGCTTAAAAAAATTAAGTACAGGTGTATGGCATGCTTGGCTAATGAAAGATCAGAACTGGACTTGGACAGTGGAAAAGGAAGATATATGAAACTTTTCTGTTTTCTTGGAGACAGGTTATATAAAAATACCTAGTCATCATCACTATTGTTAAAAACATTGTGCACTTTCTCCAAGGGACAGTAAGGGGAGATAAGATGTGAAATTTCAGTATTGTCCACTAGCATTTTCAGGCACCATTTCAGAAAGTGCTTTTCATCTGAGAAGATCAAATGTCATTTTCAGACCTTTCCACTTGCAAATCAGAGATGTATGTGGTGTCATCTTGTGAGGTTTGTGTGGTAATAATGAGAAAGGGAAAAAATCAGTTTAGGTAGAAAATTCAGTATTTAGCGATCAACGTAACTACCATTCTTTGAAATCAGTATGGTGATTTCAAATAATTATTATTTCAATGATTTTGGTTTTGGCCTCAGGTTATCTGGGTGTATGTCTTTCATCTTCTCAATTTCAGGTGGAAGATCTTGATAACATGTCATAACATGTGGATAACATGTTGAAAGAAATGCTGTTCTGCTTTCCACTCTATGTATTGGTTGTAAATGATATTGAGTCTAAGGACTAATTAACATAACAACCAAGAGTACTGTCCATGATGGATGTTACAGAAGTGGTTGTTGTGCTTACCTATTCAAATGGATATGCAAAAAAAAAAAAAATTCCAAAACATTGTCTTTGAACTCACTAGATACTATAGTACAGTAAAAATCTGAGTATTAAAGGCTCAGGGAACACTGTTTATTGGAAATATTTATATGTTAAAGCAGCCTTTGAGTAGTTAGCAAACTCCAAACTAATTGTTTAACAGCCTTTAAATGGAGACAAGTGCCAGTTTTCTCCAGTTTCTGGACTGCAGGAGCCCTCTGTAAGGCTAAAAGCAGTCTTGGTATGTTTATCTAGAGCCATAGTACTACTTACTGTTAAACCATTTTGGCTTAATTTGGTTTTATTTCTGGTAACAGGAGTTGCAGAAATATCATTGACTTAGTGCACAGGACCTATCGAGATTTTCTGTTTTCAAAGTGAGTGTGCTGATTCTTTGCGCAAACACTGAATTACATGAACCAAATGCAAAAGCTAGATTCGCATCTCCCAGGAGCCAGTCCCTGGTGTGTGAAAGTATTCCAAAGTGGTTCAGCCAGTCATTATAGGAGGCTTTTCAATTGCTGCCTTAGATCTGGGGGAATTTCAGACTCGAGGGCTACTCTGGAAGCTTCAAGCAATTTGTTTGCATACTTCAGTAGCATTCATTGTTGGGCTAATCCTGTAAAAATGGTTTCAAATGAATAAAAGCGTTTGTGGCAAAAGCTTCAATAAAAAGGATTTCATAGATAATTTCTTTTATTTCATCATGAAGAACAGTCTACTACTACTAAATTATATTTTAAACTGTGAAAGTATCCTGAAAGTAATCAGTAGGAATACATAGATACATATTCAGTGGTCTGTGCTAAGGTCTGAGGAAAACACACTTCCACACATTTCTTTCACCCCATTGGGGGAATAAAAGTGCTTTGAAGAAGAGCAGTTTCAAACAAGAAATCTGATTTCGAAAAATTACACAGTTTCAAGACAAGTTAATTCAATTTCCGTTCATCTAGGCTGCATTGCCAGAACAGTGATAATACAGTAGAATTTATGTACATTGTGTGGAAAATATATTTTTTTTGTCTATGTTATTGAAGCATTTATATTTGTATTTTCTGTTCACAAATCAGTGCTGTTATAGGCTCTTGTTGATTTGCGGGTCTTTTTCTGTGGCAGATTTAACCTTTCTGAATATCACAGTATTTTCAGAAAACATCTGTTGGTTGTTTTCTTGATATTTTTAATAGGCAGTGAGAGGAGAATTTCATTTTCTGCGTAACATTGTTGAGTAACTCTGTGTTCCTCATATGACAATAACTATAAATAGCAAATATAGGAGATTTTACTTATTAGTGACTGATACTCACTTTTGATTATGCAAATTATTTAACAAAACTGGGAGAAAAAAAAAGGAGAAATAAATACAAGTAATAAATTCATGAAGATCCTAAAACTACAAAAAATGTAGTTGCTCACTCAGGTTCGTCACGGGAGAAAAACAAGAATAATACAATAATATGAGTTAATTTGATGCATTCAATTTGGTGCATTCTTTAGGGAATACTAGAATATCATTCTGCTGTCTTTTGAAGCCCATTACACTTGTAAGAAATATGAATTTTGCAATCTACAGGCAAGACTTGCCAGGTGTCTTAGCAGTTCCACTCAAAAACCTGGTCCTGCAAAAGCGGTGTGATATGCTTGTTCCTTGTGGATGTAGTGCCATCTTCAGGTACAAAAAATAAGACTTCCACGGCACTGGTTCCCAGCTACTTTTTTACTGAATCTTTAAACTGTTTTTTCATGTATTGTCTATTTAGTCAGTGACTTTTCTACAGCATTTTTAGGCTTATTAAACTGTCAGGTAATACAACTGTTCAGACCACTTCCCAGACAGAGGACAGTAACCACTTATTAGCATTGTAAAAACTGAAGGATCACATGTAACTATGTAAAATGCAGTAGATGTTAATTAGATTGAAAAAGTCATAGTACTAAAAACATTTTAAATTTTGCCACCATGTCCAGTGCAAAAATAAAGCTTGCCTTTAAATACTGCAGCTCTGCAAATACAGTTGGGATCCACAAAATTACGTAGCTGCCACAAATACCAAACAGGTATAAGCAAACAGCAGAATGCAAAAAATTATATTGGTCATGCCAATGCATTTTGTTTCTTATTTATTTTCACAATAATCTGTCTTGTTTTTTGAGCTAGTAGCTATTGCATAAATATCATGCTGGCAGCTTTCCTTAATTAACCAATGGGAATAGGGGCAATTAGATGAAGGTTTAAATGCCATTTAGCTGTTTGGATACTATTCCCACCAGGAATGTAAATACCTGCGATCTGTGCTATTTTAATATTTCACCCTCAAGCATTCCTTTTCCCTTCCCAGTATCTGTTTTTCCTGAGAAAGAATGATGCTTATGCATCCTTTAATCTCAGCTGCTCAAGAGTAGGCATTAGAAGCTCATGAATCACAAGGAGGGACAATTTTCATTGCACTTCCCTGAAGGTCAGAAAGCAGGAAGCTGAAAAAAGGTCCAGAAAATACCAGTAATTGGCTTACTTCCCTCCCATATTATTTCTGTGATGGGATAGTTTTAAAGCTCTCACTGTTGGACATAAGTCTTTTTTACTTCACCTTCCCTCCTTTATCTTCCTGTAGCCCTGGTTCCAGGCCTGATGTTTTGGTTTTCTGAAATTCTTTCCCAGTGCAGCTTGAAAAACAAGATCAATTTTTGTTTTTGTAACAGTACTTCGTGTTATTTAATTCTTTCTAACAGGAGGGACTTCTTGATGTCCCTCTGGTTTGACCAATGTGATTGAAAAGGTTTGCCTTTGTTTCACCAATCAAATTGGTCTATGTAAAATAGTATATAAGGGAGACAAATCCTGAAATAAAGTAGTAATTTTTAGCCTTCTGATTCTCGGAGTCTGTATCATTTGTGGTCTAAAACAGCGACATCTTCCCTTATGGGAGATGCAAGGACACATTTCCTCTTTGTCCAAGCAGCTCCTGAGGAATTGAATAAATGAGAGCTGTCTTAGGCAGTGCAAGGCAAGAGGATAGGTACTCAAGCTCTGTGCAGTAGTAGCAGAGGAGGTATACTTCAATTCATATTCCTAACAGATCACTTCAATAATAAAGAAGGATGTTAGGCATGGTGTGTGGATGGGTTATATGCAGTCCATGCAGAGACTCCATCTTGGGTACCAGCAACAATACAGTAGTATTGACCCAGTGTGTGGTCTAAGATAATATGCCTTTGCTTTTCAGCATGAGAAAGTAACTCAGGAGGAATGCTATGCTAATTCCATGAATGTTCTGCTTCTAGTTCTGGGGCTAGGTCAGGCAGAGCTAACATTGCTTAGTTTTCAGGGCACTGCATTGCTCCACATGGGCATTGTCAGCACAAATTTCTCCCACAACACATGGAGAAAGTGCACTCCTTTTCTCTCTGTTAGCTAGGAGGTGCTTGGCCTCAAATAGGTTGGGATAAAAAAATAAGAGCAGTCCCCTTGCTTACATTTACCCACCATGAATCACAGAATCATAGAATCACTATGGTATTCAAGGGCTTTCCATGATGTTAGGGTTTTTCATGTGAAAACGACCATTTTCTCAAACCCTTAGTGTTTGATTAGTCTGACCGTGACCCAGGAAAGCTGAGATCCTTGTGCCCAAGCAGTCTGCCAGCACCTCCGGCTATGAGGACCCTTCACAGAGTAGTCTGCTAGATCAGACTGCAGTTCAACTGATTTGTTCAGGGTCACATGCCAAAAGAGAGACCTCCTGGGTCTCCACACCTTTACCTACTGCCATTGACTGTAGCACCCTTGAAGAATCCACATTAACTGTTTGTAGATAACAAACTTGATAAATTTAAAAAAAAAATAGTGAGAAGTTAAGGTTTTAGGATTGCTGGTGATAGTATCTGACTGCAAAAATGTATTCAAAGTGATGTACAGACAAGCTGTAATCCCCAGTGAAAGCTATCTAATCATTCAGCATGCATAGAGTACACTTTTTACCCCATAGGTGTCCATATGCGGGAAAAGAGAGGTTCAGTTTACCAGCTAATCCCAGAAATTATGATGGAGTCTTCTCCCCGTTCTTAACTCTTCTTTACATTTATGCAAAGCCTGAATGACATTAGTCATACATCTTACTCAGTAAGGGGTGGTTGTGCCTTGGAGGCAGCTAACATCAGGGTAGTATCTGAGATAATCTTGGGATAGGGCTATGTGTCAATCCAAGGAGGGTAATTTTGCCATGGCTGCTGATTCAACAGCAGGACATCTTCCTTTATCTCCCTTGGCTTCCAGCTGCTGTGCATCTTATCAACTAAAAAGTACCACCAAGTACCTTCTTCTGCAAGGGTTTCAACAGAGCCTAGTTGCAGTCTTCACTCCACTCCATTACACTCCACTGTCCATTCAGTCCCCCCTAGATTGTACTGTGTGCAGAAGGTTGGGTGCGCTGACTGTGTTCCACTCAGGGGGTAGCAACCATAATTCCCCCTATATTTTCTATACTGTTATCTTTAATTTTACTCACGTCTTTTTCCCACAATCTCATTTTTGGCAACTGAGCCCTCTCAGAGCCAAAATTGTAGTTAACAGTTTTGCACCCAAAAAGGGAAGAGACACTTGTTAGGTGTGTTGAAAATGTTGTATTCTATCATTAGGAGTGGTGACATCATTAATGTCTTTCCCTGATCTTAGATGATTTTGCCACCAGCTCAGACATGACTGATAGTTTGGTTTGAGCCATTAGCTCTTCATTCAAGAGCTCAGTTCTCTACTTCTTAGTCACAGTTGTAGGGTGTTCCTTGCTCTGAAACCTTTGCTGTGGTTCATACATATTGGAGAATCTTTTTAATAATTTCTTCCAAAATGAACAGGTTGGTCCAAAATTGGGCGAGTCAGAGGAATTTGATCACACATAATTTCCACATCAGAAATGAACAGCAGCTGCCAGTGATTAAGCAACATCACTACCCATAGAATGCATCAAACGGTTTACTCCACTTACCTACACCTACTTGATTCCTTTGATTAGTCCAGAAATCTCCACTCCTTGACTCAAAAGACTGTTGTTCTTTAGGAAGATATTCTGCCCCATACTGTATTGGTAGGTTAACTGAGAACCTCAACATTCCTAGGAAGAAAGTAATTACAATATTTCTTGTTCAAAAAATAGAGGAATGGATAAGGAAGGCCTGATTGGATATTTTATCAAGATCATCAACTCAGTTCACAAATCTCTATGCTGTTGCCAGAATAAAACTTTCCATATTCCAGTGTGATGTAAAATGGAGTTGCAAGCTTGGTTTGGATTTTCAACCGAAGAATCTTTTTATTTTTCCTATTAAAACATTTAAATTCCAACAGTCAAACTAAATGCCAGAGCCATTTCACATGATTATAGAAACCAGTCAGAGTTATACCACCAAAATAGGGGAAGGATATTTTAAGAAAAGAGCATGTGAAATTTAAACAGTGTCAAGACAAGCTGTTTTCTTGACACTTTAAAAAGTGTCAAGAAAACAGCTCACAAACAGGAGATAGATACTTAGAATAAATGCTTCAGGTATATTTCTTGCAAAACTTAATTGCTATTTAAAGTTTACTGATATTTCACCTCTGGAACAGATTCTGTTTCTTATTATCCAAATTAGAGTAGGAGCTGAGAATTTATTTTAAAAGGCAACAATTTCTGAAGAATTTATGTTTATTAAATCAGTTCTCTTTCAGAATTCTTTCTACTTGTAAAGAAATTTTAAAATACAGAATAAACTTCATGACAAAGCAGACTGTGTAACTTGAATAAAAACATTGTTTTCTAAGTTTTGTCATGGAAAATAAAACTTAGCTTCCTGAAAAAAAAAAATCACATGAAATAATATTGTTAGACTATATGGAGACAAGACGTGACTGGTTTTCTTCTACTTAGATAGGAATGGATACTGAGAAATTATGTGGACTTTGTAATAGATCAGGATGCCAAATTTCAGATATAAATGGGACACCAAGAAATATTAGAACAGGTTCATCAATGATTTATGTGACTGGGGTTTTTCATCAATGCCTGAGAATTTGGCCTTCCAGTCTTCTACTGACTGTAATTAGATAAACAATATCACATTGGGATCACAGTAGAAGATTTGTGAGTGTGATTGAGGAACAAAGAAAAGCTGCGATTTCTGTGAGATGAATATGATACTGATCAAGTGTTTTCTAATTGAAATCAGTGCAAGGCCAGAAGTCACTCTAAGAACAAGGAGCAAATTCCAGAGAAGTAATTTTGCAGATTAACAAAGGACTAGGCTGGAATTTGCAAACCTAGGAGTCTCAAATGAGATTCCTAGGTATTCAATATTTTTCAAATAAGGGGTCTGATTTTTAAATTCATTTCCTATTGTGTGACTCACACTAACTCTGTGAGTCAAGCACTTGTAATAAGATGCCAGTATCTTGGGTTGGGGACCTCAGATGTGTTAACTCCTAAGCACTCTTTCTGAATGCTATCATTCACATCAATAACAGAATTTCTGTTGCAAAGGAACTATATTTTCATGACAAACACCAGCATAATTAAAGCAATCTCTAGAAATATTAACTATTTTTATATCATTTTTGAAGCGTACATCATTCTTAAGGATGCTCAGTTTTAAAATCTTTTTCTCTGTTGAAGCTACTGTCCTACCAGATTTGTTTCAGTTTTACTGCTAAGTACATAGGTTTGGTTTAAACACTGGAGATCCTCACTAGCTTCTGTTGTCTGGAAGATGAATCAAAAACTGCTATCACTGTGTTGAAGTACCTGAGAAATAATTGGCCTCCAAGGCCAATGTGATTTAAGTGGGATTATTCTGGTTTACTCTGTGAACATATCAAGCTTCTACTTAAAAGAACAGAGAACTACAGAAGATACCAATACACTTAGCTGATCAAACCCTGAAAACAGCTGAGACACTTTAGCTTGAATTACCAAGGATTTAAAGGGATTTTGCCTAATGTAGAAGCATGGTACAGAAGAATGGTTGTCAATCTACATTGCTAATCTGAATTTTATTAATTTTAATTCCAAAGGATGAATTAATGGAAGCTACTTGATAGACTCGGCTAATTTTTTGCTTTTTGGAAAGGTTTTTCTTTTCCTCTATCCCAACAGGCAGAAGAAGAAAGAGATGATATGGAGAGAGTCAAACTGGATAATAAAAGAATTCTTTTCAACCTGTTGCCAGCCCATGTTGCACAGCACTTTCTTATGTCTAATCCAAGAAATATGGTAAACCAAGATAAAATTTAAATACATGCTGTATGGGTCCCTGTTGCTTGAGCCACCTTCCACCTGTATGTTTGCAAGAAAGCCTTGGAAAAAATTTTGCTAATGTAAAAATAGTAGTTTTACAAACTACAAATAGTAGTTTGTAAAAACTTGTGTTCCAGACTAGTTTGAGATTATTTCTTTTGCTGTATAGTCCTCCTTCTCTGAAGAATTTTAATAAAATTCAGGATAAGGGAAGGTTGTCATTCAACATCAATATAACCAAGTACCTGCATGTAAATCACTTTTTTTTTTTTCATTTTCCAGTAAATGTAGGATATTAGAATTTATCACAGTATTGCATGAGCTTAGTTTGGTTTTGAATGGTGAAGTGTATGAACTGCCACTTATGTATTGGCCACTCTAGTTCTGTAAAGTATACTACCATTACCAAAACTATTTGAAGTTAGAAACAGGGAATAGTACATACTCAAGGAAGATACAGATAAACATAAAAGGCTGCACTGACTAAATAAATTGGTTCAAGAAGGCCTTATGAGAGTCCTTCTGGTCATCTGAAAACCTTTAGCACTGGATTGGCTGTAATATCCATGATACTGCTCTTGACAGACTGGGTCAAAGTATTTGAACCACAGAAGAGTGATTTTGCTTTCTTCGAGCCTTCCAAATTTTTAAGCAGAAGCCTTACCATACAGAACAGCATTATATTATATTATATAGGAATCCACAACACATGGGAAGACTTGAAGGAGTGAGGCCAGTTATGTACCTCAGGATAAAATTTGTCCATCTCTTATTTTGCTAATAAAACAAGATTGAGAAAATGCAATTATTTTTCATGTACAATAGAAGTTCCATAACTGTTAAAACTTTCTTCAAATTTTGGCTTGCTGCTTCTATGTCCAAATAGAAAAAAACCCACCCTAAGTTGATTTAAATGGGTTTATTTTCTATTGTGTTCTTGAGTGAAGACATCTTTCAACATTGTTTTAAGAAGTCTGGTTTTCCCTCTAGAGAAACTGATGGCCTTTGTCCTAGCTATTGCTTAGCAGTAGAATAAGTATTGTAATAATGATGTTTGGTTTAGATTAATATTTTAAACTAAAAATTACATCTGCTTATGAACTACAGGACCTTTATTACCAGTCATATTCACAAGTGGGAGTGATGTTTGCTTCCATCCCAAATTTCAATGATTTCTACATAGAATTGGATGGCAATAATATGGGAGTGGAATGTTTACGCCTGTTAAATGAAATTATTGCTGATTTTGATGAGGTAAGGTCTAAACACTTTGTCTTTTGACCATATCAGTTCTACCAAGTAACTGTCAATGAGATTATATGAAGGTAAATCTGTGTATCTTGAACTGTGAAATAAAACAGTACTGTAAACCTCCTATTCAATCAGAGTTGGTGTCCACTGGCCTTCTCCAAAGTGCCAAATTTGTAACTTTAGGCACATGACTCTGACCTAAAATTTCTCAAATATAGGAAGAGTATCAAATATGGAAGTTAATGGCAGTTTTTTCAATGACGTTCAAGTGGGCAAGCCTAAACTTAGCAAATATGATATGATTTAATGAACTTGCACATATTGTCTGATAACTATGGTTGCTTGTCTAAAATATTATGTAATATTTAACAGTTTTATGTTTTAAACAAAGCTTATGGACAAAGAATATTATAAGGATATTGAAAAGATCAAGACAATTGGAAGTACATATATGGCAGCTGTGGGACTTGTACCTACTTCAGGAACTAAGGTAAGAAGATTTTATGTAACAGTCATATGAAGGAACCATTTTCCTTCAGTTTCCAGAGGAACATCAGAAACACAAGTAATTCTGTGAGATTATTGATAACCTATACAACCTCTTTACAACATTTTGAGTCTGAAATTCAAAAAACAACTGTAGCTGGAAAAGGAAAACTGCCACACTTGCTTATGTGGCTTCACTTGTGATTTCATTGTCTGTAGCTTTGGATTCCCAGCAAATTGGTGTATAAAAGCCTCTAAATCAGTGGTAGTGTTTTAAACCTGGTATCTTAGATGGCCTTGTAAGATGCAGGGAAAGGGAAACTCTAGATGTAGTGAATTGCTGCAAAACTAGCAGAAGAATATTAAAATTCAATTTTTACGTATATTTTTTAATATTGAATCTGGATGTAACCTACAACTAAAATAAACATCCTCTCTCAACCCCCATAATGGACAAGAACTTTGTACAGTGCTGCACTGTACCTGTTCCCTCCAAATCAGCTCTTCTTTGTCTCTACTATTAGCATTCTAATTACTGATATAATTACTTAGCAATAAAAAAAGTCAAAGTCATTTCAAACCCACTCACTCTCGGGCACAGTTCTTTCTCATCACTACCTCTGAGTGTTACTCTTACCGTAAGTTACTATCTTGGAACAGAGATTTCCTAGATTTCCAAGCAGCATCTGGAAAGTCAGAAAACCCCGTAGGCATTATATTAAATGTGTAGCATATAGAGTACTTTGCACGTTAGTAATTACACTAATAAAACTAAATCATTAAAAATTTATAAAATTAATAATATAAGAATAGAATGAAAATTAAAGCAATCCATTCACTTCATCTGCCTGGAATTTTCAGACACTTCTCCCTTGTTCTCATATGCAGGTACATATGTTGTAGACATACATTGAATACATTCGTGCATATGGTTTAGCATTGCAAAATAGTACTAAGTTAGAAGGCAAAAGCAAAAAAGGCCAGAAGATGCCCTGTGCACTTTTTAGGAACAACTATCCCTGCTAAGTAGATAAAAAACAAGACCACATATAAATCAATGGTTAGAATCATGTCAGAGTATATCACACAACTAACCTTCTGGTCTGCAAAGTATTTCCTGGTGCCTTCCTTTGTATCATTCCTAGAAATTTATACATTACAAAAAAAAACAAAAACAAAACAAAACAAACAAACAAAAAAAACCCTAGGTATTTTTAAAACTCTCTTTATCCTAAAATGTTTGACTCATGGGTTCTGAGACAGACAAAAACCACTGATCTTTAGAATTTTTTTAGTGTATGGTCTGAGCCAAACAGGCAATGGCATAATTTTGTGTCTGCCATAAGCGCTCTTTGAACTATAATAATCAAAACAAGTGTGTTATTGGATAACTTTGGCAGCATATGTTCCAAAACCTAAACATATTTGTCTCTTGTATTTTATAGTTGTTGAGTGAAGGGTCAGCTGAGTTAGTCCAGTACTGAAGATACTGCTCTGAGTTTATGATAGTAATGCATTATAAGCCACCAAAGAAGATCTTGTACAGTACTCCGTCTTCCTTTTAAATCTTGGGGCAAATTTTGATCTTTTCTGTATATGTAGAATCTATTAAAAATTCTGTATTCCAGCATAAAAGATCTCATATGAAACAGGTAATAATTTTTACTTTAACTTAGGTTTTCAGCTCTTCCATGATCTTTCCCTACTGTTCATATGATGCAAATGAATAGAAATTACTTACATCATCTTGCCAGTAGTTCTTCACATACACCTGTATATTAGAAGTCTGATAATCTTGGCTGTCCTATCATGTACAGACAATCCCTTCGAGCTTCACACAGTCCCTGGGCTGTCCTATGGAGCCATATCTGTCCATGGGGAACCATAAGACACTCAGGTGCCTCTGGTCTGCCCTCTGCCAGGATTGTCCCAGGTTCAAGAGAAAATCTGCCACAGCCTCTGATTGTGAATCACTAATTTCATACTAGGATTTGGACATGAACAGAAAGCAGTGGATAGAGTTAATTGTGCTCTTAACTGAGGATATTGATACACTTAAGAGCCCAGTACCCTGATGAAGTCAAATATTTAAATCCCATATTTTACTGGACTACTGTTTTTGCACCTTGACTCAGCAGGTGTCTACAGTAAATGCACACTGCCTCTATTGCAGTGACTTTGTTGTGATGCTCTGAGCAGTTTTTCCAGTAACTACTCTGATGTTTAATACATAATTGCTTTCCAGTTATATCAACAGGGCAGCACACAAACCAAGTTTCTGTAGATCTTTTGCACAATAAAAATTTATTGTATCTGTATTTCACCAGGATCCTGACTTCACCAGGGTCCTAACTTTGTGGTGTTCTTTAGGGAAGGTTCAAAAGAATTTGCCCTAATCCTATTTAGAGGCATCTGTCACCAGTCCTTTCTCCTGCAACCCTGAAGGGCACTGCAGGAAAACGGAACATTCATCAGGCAGCAAAGAAATGGAAGAGGGGAAACATAAAGAAGATTAGAAATCAAATTAAACTGTGCACTGCTCTCTCCCTGCTCCAGACATTGAATATTTTTTCCTCCTCTGTTGGAAATGTATCCATCAGCTCTTTAAGCTTAATCCATGTTCTTCCTTTGTTTTGGTGATTCTGGAAAAGAGTAGAATTAGCTAGTTCACATTGCAAGAAGCAGAATGCCAGACATCCAGGAAGGTAAATAAAAATATACTTCCCAAAAATTGGGACTGGCACAAGGATGGCTTTCATAGCTTTTTGTAAATTTCCTAGCCACATGAAGCAATCCTTTCAAACTGAGGTGAATGAAGGAAATAGCAACCTGTTTCTCAGGTTTTTCAGCCACTGTTTAGCACTGCATTTATAAAATCTCACTATCATGGTGAAAACTCAGCAAGCTTTCATCTCATGCCAGCTTGTACAGTCCTATTGTGTAACACTCTACTGAAGCTGCCGCTGACCCTGCATTTCTTTCACCATATCCTACCTTTAGCCCATTTTCACTTTGTAAATTTGTTCCAAAATTCATATTTCTTATTCAAATAAGGCCAGAACTTAAGACCAGTCATATTGAGTTGAGTCAAAGGTTTATTCTAATAACCTGTCTTTAACTAACCAAAGTTGGTTAGCTGGGGGGAAAGGCATGACTTACAGAACAAACATACAAACCTCTCTTTTCCACATTCTAAAACTATGTTGCTTAGATTTTTACTACTTTGTAGAAAATATTTCTTTCATGATCTTCAGAATTATGTTAGAAGCTTGCTAAGTTTTGGAATCCCCCATATCCTCTGAAAATTAGTTGCACAGTTAAATTAGACTGAAGTTGTAAAAATTATTTTCTTATGTTTGGGCTTTTATTTATAAGTTAATACTTCACCATTTCATTCAATCCCTTTTGGGCAAAAAACATTAGTTCATTTAGATGCATTTGATAACAACTCCCTTCAACCTGTCTGGAAAGGGAAAATTTAGGGGTGTTCTGCACCTCACAGGATTAAATCTAAAAAGAATTTTGTCAATGGGAACAATGTGCACCCATGGAAGTTGGGAGCTAGCAAAAGCCCCGAAGGGAGAAGAGGGAAGAAACTATAGTTATTAATAGTCATCAGGCAAAGTAGTTTTGTAAGAAAGCAGGTTATATTCCCTGCCACACTCAAAACAAACATTGGCAGCTCTCTAGCAACAGAACAACTTTACCATGGGAACTTTGCTTTCCATTCTTCCCAGAAATCAAAAGGAAAGAGAGAAGAAAAAAATAGCAGAAAAAAAGAATTCATGTGCTGCAGCTACTACCAAAAGTTTCCTTTCACAAACAGAAAAATTGGTTAAATTCTTTTCCTAAGGCATCTATTTGAGCTTCTCATTATTTTTCACTTTAGTATTTAACCTGCATCTCAGTACCATACAAATTTAATGTGCAACACTATTTTGTTTCTAGGCTAAAAAATCAATTTATTCCCATCTGAGTACACTCGCAGATTTTGCAATAGAGATGTTTGACGTTCTTGATGAAATCAACTATCAGTCTTACAATGACTTTGTCCTACGAGTTGGTAAGTCATGTTTCTACAATTATCACACAAGCAGAAGATTGTTTTTCGTTGGCTTTTCCTGTGCTGTCAGCAAAGGATTACCTGTCCTGCACTCATGATTAAAAGTGAAAATTCTCCATTACTGAGAGAATCACATCCGTGAAAAAGGTCAGCAGTCTGGATGGCATGCATTAGTTTTAAGGAATTGTAATTCCCTCCAATTCCAGTGTGTTTATTTAATCTATACACATCTAAAAGGAAACTGCACCATTAATTTTATACAATATTATAAGTGTACCCACTCTTGTGGCTTACACTGCCTTGCTTTGCTAAGCGGCTGAAAATTGGATCTCGCTGTATTACGTTAAGTTGCATCTGCAAAAGTTTTATTGGCATTAAAAGTGCAATGGGAGCTTTTTCTCCACAGACACCAAATTACCTTAACCAGTCATGTTTTCTCCAACAAATCAAATCCTCTGGTCTGCGCAACACAACCCTTCCCATGCAATCCCTGACATGTTATTACATGTCTTACCACTCATTTCTCTTAGAAATCAAGTCCCCTGCTTCCCTTTCTTCATGTGTCCTGCCCGTCTCCTGTGGTACTTCCACTGCTGTTCTCATTTTATTGCATATTCTAACACTGATAGTTTTATGCAGCTTCTTTCTCTATATATTTTCATGGCTGACTTGTGAGAATGAGCTGGACAACAGGAAAACTGAGGTTGCAAGCAGTGGAAGATTGAGCAAGACCAAAGACATCAAAGGCAGCAATAGGAGAGTTACATATCTTTGACCTCCTGTACATCCTAATAATTACAAACCTCAAATTATCTTTGAATATCTCTGTTATAACTTGTCTTTCCAGGTTCACAAATGATCAAATATATAACCCTTATTCTTCTACATAAATTGCCTAGGAAAGCCCTTGCGCAGCATGTCATGCAGGGTTTAGTATGTGCAGCTCTTCAGGGCACTCAGGAGGAACATCCTCTTTTATCTTGCAAACAAGATGTTGAAATCAGTCAGAAATGTAGAACTGAGCTCTGCAGTTTCCAAAAAAATATGCTTGAGCCATTTTCAAATACTTTTGTCTTCTTCCACTGTCTCTGGAATCTGATTTGTCTAGTACTAACAACCAAACAGACACACTTCTCTCACCCAATCCTTGTGTATTCCAGACCACTATTTCTGTTCCACTTGGAAAACCTTGATTAAAAGGCTTTATATGTGCAACTGCAGTGGAAGTTATAGGAAACAATTAAAAATCTTTAACAGTTTGTCCCATTTTCTGTTAGCTGGAACTAACTCTGCACTACTACTGCTTTTCTTGTTTTCTTTAAACAAACAAAATCCACAGAAGAATTAAAGTTTTATGTTGTCTATTATATTACATTTCCAATAAGATATCAAGGAATGTTTTTGTTGTGTTTTTAAAACTTTTACAAATGCAGAAGTCCACGTGACATTAATTTTATCATAGAATCTTGAATATGCTGAGGGATCATAGAATATGTAAGGATCCATCAGGATCATTAAGCCCAACTCCTGGCCCTGCACAGGGCAGCCCAAAAGTCACATCATGTGCCTGAGAGCATTGTCCAAATGCTTCTTGAATTCTGTCAAGCTTATTGTTGTGACCATTTCCCTGGAGAGCTTGTTCCAGTGCTCAGTCCCCCTTTAGGTGAAAAACCTTTTCCTGGCATCTAGCCTAAACCTCCTTTGACTCAGCTTTATGATGTTAACATATATTACTCTATTACAAAAAAAAATTGCTAAGACACTTGCGTCAAATCTGTTTTGCGGGATTCATGTTTCCTTTGGATAGTATGCTGTAGTGAAAACCAAATTCATTGTTTAATTTTAGGTATTAATGTTGGGCCGGTAGTGGCAGGAGTCATTGGAGCCAGAAGACCACAGTATGATATCTGGGGGAACACTGTGAATGTTGCCAGCCGGATGGATAGTACTGGAGTGCAGGGAAAGATTCAGGTGAATGCATTCTAAGACAATTTTGCAAACTTTACATATCTCCTGTTTTATATGTGGTTACATTTTCAAGAACACTTCGAAAACGCAGCCTCACTTTGTTCTTATGGAGAGGGCAACACTCTCCAGATGACTCCCCATCACAGGTATAGTTGTTTTCCATCTTACACACTTCACTCCTTAAAGACAATGAAATCCTCAAATAAGTATTTTCTCATCAGAAGAAACAACAGTTCTCTGCTTCATTGCACACAGTTGGAGGTAAGCCTGGGAATGCTAACACTGTAGAAATTGTGCTGTAGAAATTTTGCCTAAATAAGACCAGCAAGGAAAGGATCTACACTCACTTGCATCTTACTACATTTTATGTAGCTCTAAAAATTGCTTGGATACTTTGGATTAGAGAGGTGATGCAGACAGAGAACACTGTTGTTCTACTACTAGAACCTATGGTGTTCCTCTCAAAAGCTAAATGAATGCCTGCATCCAGAATACCTGTCTAATCTCCAGGGATGAAAAGGTCTTCTGCAATAAATTAACATCCCTGGAACTGATACAGCTTACAATTTGGTAACATATATCTCTTGGATGGAGCTTAATCTGTATTTATTTAACTCAAGACCAGAAATTATGCTTCTCATATTCCAGTTTTATCAGTGATCTTTACTTCTTAAAAAAAATTCTAAGTGAGCCTGACAGCAGCTGTAGATGCTAATCCATTCTATTTATGCATATTTCATGACCGAGAAGTAAAATGGAGAGGGGTGGGCAATTAAATGAACAGAAAAAAGTAACAGGCTTGTTTTTTTCTCTGTCCCCAGGTGACAGAAGAAGTTCAGCGGATATTAAAAAGATGCAGTTATGAATTTGTGTGCAGGGGTAAAGTCAGTGTAAAGGGGAAAGGTGAAATGTTGACCTATTTCCTGGAAGGAAAGGCTGATGGAAATAATTCCCAAACACGGTCTTTAAACTTAGAGAGGAAAATGTACCCTTATGGGACAGCAAACATTCAAACAAAACTGGGCACCAGCTGTCCATCAGTGTCCTCAGTTGCTGGCTTTACTGTAAAACCTGGTCTTGGAGCAGGTCAAGCATCTGCCACTCACACAAACCAAACACTGCATTATCTTCCTTCTGTGCCAGCTGTGAAGGAGGCATAGAACAAAGGAGATTTGGTTGTGCCACTTGCAGTGAACTTGGAGAGCAATGGTTGCCTGAGTTTTTACTAAGAAGTCAGAGGTCATAGGCCATGTCATTAACCAAGGACCACTACAACCCAACCAAAGAGAACTTGGGGACTGTGTAATGAACTCTTGCAATGGAACATATAAGGGCTAGCAATTCTGTTATGAAAAGTCAAAATGAGGTTTTCTGGAAATGAGGAATATTTTCTTGGCATTTTTAAACACTAAATGAAAAAAATTAGATAAATGTGCAAGCAATTATTTATGTATGTGTGCATATATATATGTTTTAATCTATATATGCACACATACAAACAGTTCTATGTAGTCTTAGAGATTTATAAAGATGAACATAAAAATGTGTATTTATTTACACATCCACCTGCAGTGACATTGCAAAGAGATTTCTCTTTCTGTCATAGCCAGAATTGTTGGGCCTCGGATTAGCAAAGCTGCACTTACCCGTGGAATGTGGGATGCCTGGTGACTCTCCAGGGCTACAGCAAGACTCAGAAACTGTGCTCCCAGTGCATGAATTAATGCAATGAGAACAGTGTTTATTGTGCTGTCAATGGCAGGTTAATGAAGACTGGATTAAGCTAATTACAGAACCCTACATATCTTTTTAAGTTCTCCTTGCATGCTCCAAAAACTTCCAAAAACTTTGAATCAAATTATTGCACTAGGATATACAGTAGATAAACCACAAAGCTTAAGTTTAGGCAAAAGAGCAACATATATTCTTTCCATTAAAAAAAAATACAAGAGTGGTAGAGCATAGAATTTGCTGCCCCTTTGTAGGTCATTTGACTCTGTGCAAGACAGAGAAGCCACCCTGCAAGCACAGCAATATGCTTATGCAATATAGAAACATTCCTGTATTTACAGTGCTGATTTTACTGAGGAGCAGAAGGATGCTATTATTTCAGGCTTTTAGAAATAGCACAAGTCCTGTGGCTCAAGTCCAGGATTTACCATTCTGAACAGCTCAAAGAATAGTCCAGTACTGGTGACAAACATGCTGTTGCTAGTTTTGTGACATTTTTATGTTTTTGCCAACATAGTTTTATATATTAATTTATTTTTAAATTTATGCCACACAGTTTTATTATATATTGATTCTATCCAGACTCACTCTTCAAAGCTGTACAATTACAGAAAGCTATAGTACTGAGAAACAAGCACAGTCAAACTTCACCAAATGAGGAGCACTAGTAAATATGCCAGAAGAGCAAGGGCAGCTCTTAATCTGCATAAAAAGGAATACGTTGTGGCTGGGGTGTTTTTCTCTACTGCTGCCTACATCATATTGTTTATGGTTTCATACTGAAATGATGATCTGGATGTGAAATGTGGAGTGCAACTCCACAGTCAAGGGGGGAGCAGTTGAAGGTCATCCTGCTGAGGGACATGTGCTCCATGGACGTGTGCCATACAGTCCTGATGGGGATTCACAGGCTAACTAACCTCAGCTGCTTTCCAAAAGACAAGTAAAACTTTACATTGTCTAAAAACATGCAAATCTTCCTTTTAACAAGCTAAACAGTCCACCCCCCAAAAAACGAAAACAGGATCAAAAACCAACAACAAAAGCCAAAAAAAAAACCAAAAAACCCCCCAAAACTACCCACAAAACTAAAAATCCCACTCCAGAATGCAGAAGTTGTACAGACTGTACAATAGAAATTTTCATGTACTAGGTGTCACACTTCTCTTTGGTAGGCCTATTTTCTTACAGATTTCAGGGGAGGTTCTGAGAGAGTCCCCTCTTACCAGCCTTTGCTTTGGAGCAGTAATTTTTTATGTTAAAAATATATGACAACTCTATGTCAGTAGATGCAAATGGTTAAAGAAATGTTGCAGGAATTTCTGTTCTCCACATCAGGATACTGTGGTACTTCAGCGTTTTTCAGCAGAGATTTAAATTAATTTTTATGTACTTTGTCTGCATGGTGCTTCATTACAAAGCTAGCAAAGTTAGTCTTATGATTAAAGTGACTATAAAAACCTGAGAACTGCTTCCTAATTGTACTGCACAAGCAATACACAACACACAATTGAGATGAAGAAAGTCACTGCATTTCTTTATCTCCCAAAGAGTTACCCAGTTCACAATATTCTTCTAGAATAATTTACTCCTGGTTTTCAGACATTCAAATAATTTTAAAAATATACATGTAGAGAATACAGATTTAAAAGAAAAAATATTTAAACAACTAAACTGAATAAGTGGTATTCATGTAAAGCACATTGCATAGTTATGTTCTCTAACAGGTTTATAAGAACTAAATCATCACAGGGCTAAGTTAAATATTTAACCAAGTTGGAAAGCAGTATGTGTAATAGCATTATTCACTCAGTTCCACTCTCAAAGACCCCATGGTATACAATTTTTGAATGAATGTGGCATAATTTCACTGATAATAATAAAATAAAAGCATCTTCAGATCCTAGCAGTAGATCTGGTAGTATGTGAACACATTGACTGAACACACCCATTGGCCCACCCAAAAGCTTTCAATGAAATTACTTATTTATTATTCTTTTTATTAGGCTCAAGATATAGGCATCTTGCCATTGTTTCTTTGATCTTTGACTAAGTGGACAGTGAGCACCAATGAATTGTCCTCTCTGCTGATATTTTTGTGACTGTTCTCCTTCCCAGACCCATTTCCTGCCTGGTAATGTCAGTGGAAGATCATGTAACAAGGTAAATTTAGATTCTTCATGTTAACATTGTAAATTATTAGCAGGTGATAATTAATTAGAATTGGTCCAAAGATTTTCAAAGCCTGATGCTCTTTTCCAACAGCCAAATACAGCATGTGACTTTTGTAAAACTGTTTTTCATGTTGAATGGAAAGGACCAGACAGGCACAGTCCATCATCAGCTTCTCATTCTGCACTTTCAGAGGAGGTCTCTGCCTTCCAGAGCAGGTTGAGTGGCTTCTTGGTACTGCAGGCAAGCTGGTGTGTATGTCCTAGCTTACAGAATCAATGATGATATATTTGGAGATAATTTCCAGACTTTAAGTCATAGATTTATAGAATGCTTTGGGTTGGAATGAATCTTAAAGATCATCTTGTTCCAACCCTGTTGCCATAGGAAGGGACACCTTCCAACAGACCAAGTTAACATCACTCTCATTATGTTCATTATCATTAACATCATTATCCTATCATTAATGTGTTTTTTATATTTTTATTATGGTTGTTGTTGCTGGTTTTACCATGGGGAAAACTATATATTACTTTGTAGTCCTGGACTGAGCAGTATAAATTTATACTTGAAGAAAATTCAGCTAAGGCACAAATTAGTCAAATACAATGTAAAAATAATAGGCAGGATTCAGCAGCCATTTCAACAATGAAAGCTAAGTGCCCATTGAAATCATGATATAATAAGCTGTGCTCTTATCTTTATGCTTTCCCTTCCTAATCATATTTCCCTGTTCTGTCCACATTTGTTTAACTTCAGCTCTTGTGTGACAACTTTAAATGACATATTTAATCTCTCAGCTCTTCTGCATTCTTTGACATGTTTAATAAGTTTTATACGTGGAAAGGGGGGACATATACAGGAAGCAATATCTCTGAAATCCTCATAAATGCACATTTTCTGCCAAATTAAAGATTGTAAGCAAAATTTTATTGGCAATTGTGCTAAGATGGTATGTGGCCCACTCCTATATCCCTGAAAATCATCAGAAAGATTTACCTGGATTTCTGTGGTATTTGTGTTGTGTCCATCTTATTGCATGCAGTTGTATTTCCTGTCTTGCATATATTAATTTTCTGATCAAGCACTGTAACTTTTGCCTGGGTAACCTTGCTGTAGCCTTACAGCAACCAAAAGTCCCTAATGTTCATCTGAGGATAGTAACTTGTTGATTTGTGGACAGAATACTGTATTTCTGTTCACTGTTTTGTGCAGCTGTTAGCTTGAAATAGTTAACAGATACAAGCGCTACAACAAAGTGATGACATATTGGCATGTCAGTGTCTGTCAGTAGCAAGCATAATATTTCACACCAGTTTGCATGTTTGCTGTTTCAGACAGTAGTAATAATTGAAGTCTTTCATTCTTTATATAAGAATATGTGTCAGAGATCTTTAGTTTTGAGAGCTAATTTCTAAGTGTTCCTATACCTTTATCTTCAAATTTTTTAATTATTATTCTCTGCTGAGGTTGCAAACTGGCATTCCATTGGATTACTAGCTAGATATTTCCAAACTTATTCCATTTACATTGACTAGAAACCTATTCTACCCAGCCTGTAAAATGCGTAGTTTTTTGTGGCTGCTTTGCACCTGTGGCTCGTGACACTCAAGGGAGTGTCTTCACCAAAAAACACACAGATTTTCCCTTTCTTTCCCTAGGTGAGACTGAGAGCCAAAAGCTTCAGCTTGTTAGGGTTGAATCTGCATCTCCTTATGTATCCACAAGGCCTGCAGCAATCTGTTTAGTATGCTTGTAAAGGTCAGGAGTTGAGCTTCTATAGGCCAAGTTCTGCTTTGGGTTATAGGAATGTCTCATGTCAATATTGAACTGAATATTTTTCAACACTACTAACCAAGAATAGGTCATGCACCAAAATCTCTTTCACGCTTTTGCCTGTAATTTATCTGTGAGGCAAAATAAAGCAGTTGGGTGTCACTGTTTGAAGGGAAACACTATATGACCTGTGCCATTTCAGTGCTTTCAAGAGTCTGAACACATTAGTGAGTAGCGTGACTCATTTTCCTGTACTGGATTCCTGCTTGTAGCAGAAAGAATGCATTGTCTTTAATTCAGCAAGTCCAGATTCCGTATGTGCTCTGCTCTGGCAGGAGGACTATTTAGCCATAATATTCTTTCAAGTTAGAGTTTTGTATTACAGTGAAAACCAACATTTTTTAATTTGTGATAAACCTGTATTATAATGCCTTATTTTTAATCTTGTACAGTGTTACAAAACAACAGAAAACATTGGCCTTTCATGTATTATTCACTTTAAAAGATGTATTGTGAAATTTTGTAAATAGTTTTAGCTTAGACTGGTAATTGCATGTACACTTGTATAAAAAGAGGCAAAAAGGCACACTTTTAACAAAATTAATGATTTTTGTAAGAGGCATTTTACATGTGCATGGAGATTATATATACTTTTACAATGGATGTCTTTTTGGTTTTCCTTGCAATCTACTGCATGCCATTCATGCCTGACTTCAGTAAAACAAAACAGTAAGTTTTCCTGAATGTTTCTGACATATCACTTCTGGCACAATTAAATCACTAGTTGCATATGCATTCAGCAAATCAAAATACAAACAGCAAATAAAGAAGAAAAATAACTTTATGATTGTGATCTGCCAACCTCAGTGTTTCAAGGTCCATAAAATAGTATGTGAAAAGTGTTATCAACATCTAAGCTGTCTTCATAAGATACCTTCTGGTCATTAGAAGCAATAAACTACTTTCTGTAATATAAAAAGCAAACCAATACTCTAGTTCAAAATGGTGTAGTATCTGATATTCAGTGATTATTCTCTGATACCACAATTGATATAGTATTGTCATCAAGAAGGACCAGGTGTCAAATCCATCTTTGCTGTATGCAGGTGCAACACTACGGAAGGCAAAGAAGGTGAATTTGGCCCATTAACGTTACCCAGAGAATATTTCTAATGAGATAAGAAGTTATTGTATGTGAAAAGTACATAATGCAAATAAGTGGTTTTCCCGGATACATACATATGTATATATATATATGTATGTGTGTGTATATATATATATTTAAAAAATTAATTTTGTTGCCTTATTTCTGTCAGATTTATTTACTTTTTTCCAAATAATTTCTACTGCTAAGCAGAAAGTATTTAACAAAACTACCCAGAGAAAGTTCACTGCATTTATCTGGCTTTGAGCCATCTGAGTTCTGTGCTAATTCCTTGCTTCCAGAGATGCCTCCCTTAGGCATCACAGCCTAACCCACAGCTTGAAGCTGATGTCAACTAGTGACATTGGAATAAGAAATCAATATCCAATCCTCTATCTGATTTTTCCCATAAAGCTGATGAATAAAACTTAAAAGTCTGAAGGAAAACTTAAAATTCCAAAGGTATTTTCATACCTCAATTTTAAAGTTGTCATATCCATGTCGCTACAACTCAGGATTAACTTTTCAAATTACTTATATAATTGCTGTATGATAAATAAGGAGTGTTTGAGGACCATAACACTGAGTCTTGTGGCAAAGAGAACAGGGTGTGGACTGTGAATACTTTCTGCTTTGGATAAGGATTTGCATTTTACAGTTTGAGCTAATTTTATAGTAGGACTCAGAAATCTGTTAATTTGTTTGTTTAATTACAACTGTAGGGTTAACTAAGCAGTACAGCTTCTGCTAGTACTTTTGTCATCCTAAGTTAAGAGGCAGGTTCATACAGTATATCCCTGTTGCCTGCATAGAAAAACCACTACCTTGTACTGACAATTGTTTTCATTCTAGTAGTTAAAGGTTTCTAGCAGACATAAACTATTTCATCTCAAATTCAGTGGGTTTTACATCTCAATGTAGTGTAGTTGTTGTGAATAATGACAATCTGGATGCTGCTCCTGCACCCCAACCCTCTTTATGATTGCTGTTTTCCAGAACTCTTTACAGGCAAATTTTAGATCATTGTTTCTTTTAATCCCATCTCTCACTGAGTTCTCAGGCCAAATCGAAATCATTAATAAATATATTAATATAAATAATGGAAAAAGTACATATAAGGGAGTGGCTGCCTGTTGCTCTTTAATTCCTGTTCAAAATATCATGCTGCTTGAGTGGTCTGATGTGATTTACAATCTGATCAGTGCAAGGATAAAAAGAAGGAAAGAAAAAAAAATGGGCAAAGTTAGCAAGAGCACAAAACAACAACAAAAAAGTCGCCTGTGAGATAGCAGTTGCTGAAAGAAAAAGTTGAAAAGCCAGTACTCTTCTGAAGTCAGTGGTAAAACTCAGTGATGTGGGACAAGTCTGTAGTATCTGATCTGGGAGTACTTAACCAGATTTGTAGTGCAACAAAAATAAGGCTGTATTTAATTGCATGGTCAAATCAGTTTCTGAGGTTTTGTGTCAGTTCACATTTACAAAAAAGTTCAAGATGTCCTGGTGAACTACTTCCAGAATTTCAGATGGAATTATTAGAAATAGTTGGGGGTTGTCACGTTCAATGCCTATTTTTTGATCATAAGGAAGCGCCTTGGAATTCAAATTGGCATTGGTTAACATGCTTAGAGTGTGTCCTGAAAGGACTTGGTTTTGCTTGTGCCTTACTGCAGGTTGGAGGATCTACTTCTTTATATTATTATCCCCATTTTATGCCTTCTGTGGCATCAGACATGACACATCTGCACAAAACTGAAGGAACAGGAAGTGCTGCATCACTGAAGATTTTCTATTAATTCCTTTCCTACTTTGGTTTACTACCAGTACAGCAATGTGGATGCAAGGAGCACTCCATTTGTTTGTGGAGGGAGGCCATACACAGGTATATGCGGGTCCAAGCTGAAGAATAAGTTTTCTAGAAAGCTTAGCATGTACCGTGAGCTGAATTCTGCAGAAAATATTTTCAGATAGTTTGGAGGTCCTTTTACAAAGCTGGTAGCTCTCCTCTCCAAAACACCTTATAACAGCACTTTCAGGTTTGCTAGATGTAGGTTAGCCTGCTGGTAGTAAAACAACTAACAAACAGTTCCTGTTGTAGGCTAACGTGGGGTTTAATTACTGTGGTTGTCCACACTATCATGTCTTACTTTCAAGTGCCTGACCTTCTGCTTTAATCATAGACCTGTCTGTAGTGGCATCAGTTATGAAAACCTTCAGCTGGCACATTGAAGTTACTTAGGTGATTTCTCATGTCTTTTGTTCTTTACTGCACATGGGTGCAAAGGTTGTCTTTTCTTACATTTCAAATGCCATTCAAGCAATATATCAAGAATTTTCAATGAAATGTAAATGAAAATTAATTACCTGTGCTATCAAAATTGCTTGGTGATAATTACATTTTTAATTGCTATAGTAGAGATTCTTCTTAACTTAGAACTCCTGCTTTCTTTAGAGTAACATTACTAGGGCTCAATAAGGAAAAATGAAGAAAAAAAGAGATTGCATAACTTGCTCCCATTTACAAGTATAATTGTCTGTACAAAACTGCACTTAGACAAAGCAGAGAGTTTCTTTTCTGCATTCAAACATCTGGTTACTACAGAGAAATAGCTTTGAAAAATATTAGAGTATACAGTAAGAATGAAGGCAATGCTTAGTAGTCTAAAAACTAGAATCCAAGAACAGCTTATTTTTCAATGCAGAGAATCTTAGAGCAGTGATATTATTTTCTTTGAAATTCTGACAGAGGTTAAATTCTGACCCACATTTCACAGTTTCAAGCAGATTCAGTCAAATTTGACCCATCTCTTAAAATCCCTGTCTTTAAAACTTGTGTTGCAAAGAACATCTGTCTGGATTTTATCCTGCTGGTAAGTCCTTGTACTCTTCTGTCTGGAGGTTAACTTCTGCCCTGCTGGCATAGGTTCTGCTTGGAAAGAAGGTGCTAAGCATTTTTCCAATCTATTAATTGAAAAGATTTAAAAGTGTTTTATAATTAATGTTCAGCAGCCTAAGGTAGGAAGCAAAAGATCACACAGAGCTTGTGTTCTACAAACAAAATTAGTCTGCCTGCACATGATGACAGAGAGTCCATTACAGGCTTCCATAATTTTAAGCATCCTATAAATATTTAAATGTAATAAATACCATAGCAATAAGAGGAGATGGATCTAGACATACCTGCCTGCTTCAAACACCACATAAGTTGTCTTTGGATGTAGAATATTACCTACAGCTCATAAAAAACTGCTTCTTCAGAAATTGGTACTCCTTCTACCCTTAACTCATCCTCAGTTGTTCAGTGCCATCATATTTTTGTTGAGGTGTTTACTGTCCACTCAGGCCTGCTTTACCATTTCCCTCTGTAGGTCCTCTGTCACTTGGTTGTCAAACTTCTTTTTCGAAAAGAAAATGTATTTTCAAAAAGTTGATTTTTTTTATATATAGTAGATGTTTAGGGGAAAAGAAATACATTTAACATAATCTTGTTAGGAAGAGTATATTAAATGTACAGTACATGCAACAACAAACCTGAAAGGGCACATAAAGGTTACCTGTGGTGGGAGTGCAGGCACCAGTGGCTGGCAGCAAGCTGGGCAGTAAGGCTTCAATTTGCCATCAGCGAGCAGAGCAGCATCTCTGCTCAAGGGCCCGGAAAAGAGACATAGATAAGAAAGAGTAGTGTAATTCATCTTCCCTAGCAGTTTAACAAGGACATGCAAACCCATTTCAAGAGGAGTCATGTTGTCTGTGTCTGGATACCACTCTTTACAAAAATACTAGTGGAAATACTAGTATTATAAAGCTGGTTGAATTGAAATATTCACAAAGAAGACTGTGCAAGAGGAATCTTATCATCTACTTAACCTGCAGATGTTTGCAGCAAATTTTGTATTGCTTCTGAATATTTGCTTAGACTTTGTGGAAAAAAGAATTATTTGCATCAGGGAAAACCAATGTATTCTTCTCTGTATTTGTTAGCCTAAACGTTTTAGTAGAACTTTTAGTCTTGTTTACAGCCCAGTAAAATTAATGAAAATATTAACTTCAACAATTATTGAGTTTTTAGATTAGGCCTTATTCTAGTGTCTATTCCTCTGCCATGTAAAATGGGGTGTGACCAGTGACTTCAAAAGGACCAGGAGGAAGCCTACTGTATCACAAAAGAAACATCTACATAGGTAAAATGGATAATCCTAACTTCAAGGAGTAAACTAGCAAGTCAAGATGTCATTATTCCAACTGCTATAGCCCACTGAACCTAAAAAATCTTTTTATCTTTATAGCTATACTATATATACTATATATATATATGTGTATACATAGTACAATAACTTAACACTGGGTAACTTCTAATGATAGATTTTCATTAATAATACGGGTCTATTTTTATGTAAATATATTATTGTAGAGTATCTTACAGTCTTTTTCAGGATTGTTAAATTGAGAGGAGCAATTGAATATTTGTCCTATTTTTATGTTAAAAAGTGAATGGACTGAAATGTTAAATGTGAATGTAAATTTCTTATTGCAACTTTTATACTGAGTGTTTGCACTATTATAATTTCTGGACTCAAATTAAAAATAAAGGAAAAATTTGCTTGAATAAACAGCTGTTTGATATTGTTGTTTTGGTTTTGGTTTGGCTTTGGGTGGGAGGTTGGTTGGGATTTTTTCTGTTTGTTTTTTAAATCAAGCTGCGTTCATTATTATATACCAAGCTGCCTCTCAGAGGGTCCAGCTACAGCTTCTCAGTTTTCAGGCTATGAACATGCCTCTAGAAATGCTGCAATTCTGCTTTCAGAATAGTTTTGAACTGAAGAATCTCGTGAGAACAATTCAACTCCCTTATGAGTCTCATTGATTTTCTGCATTGACCACAGTGTAAGCCAGCTTGGGCCAAGTGTACCATTCACTGTGCAAGCAGGGGAAAGTAAATATGTAATGACCAGCCAAATACCTGCCACACAGACCAGAAGACAGTGAGGGGAAGATTATCTCTCCCTTTCCGCAAGGCAAAAATTACTGGTCAATTTGGGCCAAGTGTAGATTTCGTAGGCAGTTTATGTTGTGCAAGATACACAGCCAGCCTGAGAGCAAAACTGCATAGGTTAACTTAATATTGATTTTAAAACTGGCACAGTTCTATCAGGTAATATCCCGCACAAGAGAATCACTAAGTTTGGGTAGTTCAAAGTAATTTGATCATACCACTTCCAAAGGACAGCAGATTCCCATCTGGCCAGCTCAGAGCAGAAGCAGAGGTGCTCAAGTGCCTAATCCCTGTCCATGGAAATATGCTCTAAGATAACTTGGAAATGCAGCGTCCCCTGTGATGCACAACAGCCTGGGCTCAGATGCAAGGGGGTTTAATCCAAGTGCTAGACAGTCTCCCCAGCTGTTTGTCTTGCAGGTTAGAGAGCACAGTGTGAGTTGTACAGAATTACAGTTGTCAGGGAGTGTGATGGAACTGTTCTTGGTTTGCCCTTACATTAGTGAGAAGTATTTGTGGCCTTATGTAGCCATTTTTCCCTTCTGAAAGACAACATGCCAGACCTTCCTAAGTGTAAATCAGAATGACTCCACAAAAGTCAAAAGGACATAAATAAACTGAAAATCTGTCCTTCACCTTTCATTGTGTCTATTCTGCCACACTGGCATTTTAAGGCTTTCTCTTAATACTAAAATGAGTGTTGTTTTGGGGAATTCTATGTACATGAATACACACAGAGCTATTTATACTTGTGTATAAAATGTGTACACTCACAGACACATATGTTAACGAGATGGTATATGTTCTGGATTAATGACTCAGGTCATTACTTGGAGACTTTTTTCTGCCATGCCCCATTACACAGCCAAATTACTTCAAGTATGAGAATTCATTTTGCTTAAAGAATGAGGCAGTATCAGCATTAGATTTTTACCCCTCTGGTAACACTTCTGGACGTGAGGAATTCCAGACAGCATTTACATAGCACAAACTATGCCGGACTGAAACTGAGGTTCTTGTCCAAAAAATATTACCAGAGGATATTGTCGATTTCAAACAGGCAGGAGAGGAGAATAGAAAATGAGAACATTGTGTACATTGTCCATTGTGTACCTTGGTTCATTGCCATTGTATCTATGTCAAAGTCTTCTAGTTTTGCAGCCATTCCCTAGAGCAGTGGGTCACCTAATGCCGTTTCTGCTGGCAGAACATGATGTTCAATGGAAGGAAACAATTATACAGGAATCAAATCATATACCACCTTCTTGTTTGGGTCACTATGATGAAAAAATGTCATAGCTATAAACTGAGCTGCATATTAGAGACTGTCTGTGACATTTTTGGCTCTCATGAAACCCTCTAAAGAGAGGAGAGATGTGCTCTCTGTCAAGAGAGCATTTAAGGCTGGGGATCTTGAGGTATAGTCATGCTGCCTGGGAGTCCTGGTCTGATCCTAATATTGTGCAGATCAGTTCTGCTGTCAGCTTCAGCAGTAGTTTTCATCCAGCTCAAAGCTCAGAGAACAGAAACTAGTTTTTAATATTACATGAATGTAAGTCTCCCAGGCTTACACTGTTCCTGTATTTAAAACCAGGGATTGGTTCACTGTTATTAGATTCAGCCATAACTAGAAAGGAAGAAGCTAGTGATGAAGTAATCATTATTATCAAGAATATTTACCTTTTCATTTACAAGGGACACTCTGAAGATGCTAATGATGGCTTTCATAGAGGCAGTGTAATATAAATTACTACGCCATCACAGATGAAGCAGATAAGCTTCCCTGTCAGAAGTGCTCTGCTTCACTAAGTCAGTGGGGACTCTGATTAATTTATTATCATTCCCTCAACTTAGACCACCTGGGGATTCATTTGCATAATTCTAATGCCACAAGAAAGAGGCATATATATTCACCTGGCCTTACTTCCTGCACAGGCCATGCTACTGCACTGCACAAACACATGACTTTTAATTTATTATTGGATGTAACCAAGTAAAACAAATCCATCATTTTCTCGTTGCTGAGAAACTTGAAGCTAGACATTTGTTTGGCATTGGCCAAACTGGGCTCATACTAATGCCAAAAGTCATGAAAGCAGCACAGATTGTTTTCCCCCAGATTTTATAGTTATTCTGTATGTTTATTGAACTTTGGCAATACTCTTATGTGCTCCTCAGCAGCTCTGCCAACATACTTAAAAAGGAGCAGTTCTATCAGAAAAGATACAGCAAATTACTGAGGAAAGGCCCCAGTTGAATATTAACTCAGGTTGACTAGTGGGGTGTAGAAACACGTAGAAAGCGTATAGGACACCGACGAGTGAATAAACAACATGCAGACAGAACACATAGTGGCATTCTGGTAAGACAAGAGTGTAATGAAGAGGAATCATTGACGCAATTACAAAGGCAGTGGTAACACATTGATTTTATTGAGGTCAGTGACTTCTGCTGCTATTAAAGTATACCTGACTTCTTACTACTGAGGTAATCAGGTTTTTTTGAAGTTAAATACTGATCCTCCAGACTTCTACATAAAAGTCAATTTTTTTCTATTTGACATCCCCCACAATGGTTTTATAACTTTGTGTATTATAACTTCAATTAACAAAGAGAGACACCATTTTAATATGTGTAAGAAGTGATCTTCCTTTCACAATAGACATCAGGCACTCTATGTGAGAGCAGAGCTGGTCTAAACTGAGGGAGGATGTGGCACTGAACTTTTCTATAAGAGGTAAAGGTATGTTCCTTAAGGAACTTGTTTCTTCAGTCCTACTATTACATTAAAGCAGAAAAAAAAATTAGCTATTAGAATACTACTTCCAATTGCCTGCAATTGGTGGATCTTGGTGAAAAATTTCTATCAACACCTATATTAAAAGCTTTTAAGACTATTTGAAGTGGTTCGGAGACCAAGAGACAAGTCTCATAGTTCCTCAGACTCCTGTTGAAATTAATCATATGGAAGATAGTTTAGACATTTAAATAAGGATTTGACTTTCTGAGCCGCCATGAAACCCAGTTAGTAGTTCAAGATGGTGGTTTGAATGCACAAAATCGGACATGTTGTCCAGCTGGACAGGTCCAGTCATAATCAAAACCTGCAGAAATATATAACCTGAAGTACACATCATGACTCATATTGCTAGTTCAAAGCCATTTTTTTATTGAGAGGTTATGAAATCACTACACCTGTTTATAGAGGATTCCCTAAAGCCTTTCTCTCAGGTTGCTTATGAGGTGCTCCTATGATCAGATTGGAATGAAAATTATGCCATTCATAAGTCTGTTCCTGGACAAAGACAGTGATCTTGCCTCTGGCCCAGAAAAAAGTTATTGTCACACTGAAAAATGGGAACCTCCAACACTTACAAAGGTACCACTTTCAAATTACCACCATAACATAAATAATATGTGAAGCGTTCCAAAAGGCAAAAACTTTAAAATTGCTGAAGAACAAGATTGTACATAATGCTTTTCAGGCACTGAAATATTTGTTTACTGCTGCAAAACAACACAAAAGAACCTCACAAGGGCACGGTGATGAGCAAGCAGAAAAAAGGGCTAGTTTATTTACAAAACTCAATTTTATACATTTCCAAAGGTGCCTGTGGATTGGAGGATGAAATCCCACCTCCCAAACCACATTGGTCAAGACAACTCTCAATCAACTTTCTCCTCCTACCCAAAATATGTGAACCACGAAGGACAGTTAGGAAAACAAAGCTATTGTTTGTAGTACAAGTGTGGGAAAGTAGAAATTCTGACTCCAATATGAAAGACAATTCAGAAGGCCTAGAAAAATCCTCAAAACCAGGGTGACAGTTTACCAGACTGCAAAGGATTCATATTGTCCTTGGTTTTTGAAGGTTTCAGCAAAGGTTTTGCTGGTGAAGGGGCTGGCAGACATGCTAGCTGAGGACACTGGTTTTGTCTAGTTTGGAGAGAAGGAGGCTGAGGAGTGATCTCACTGCTCCCAACAGCTTCCTGAGGAGGCGAAGTGAGAGGGAGGTGCCAATCTGTCTTTCTTGGTACCCAGTACCAGGAAGTGGGGAATGGCTCAAAGCCATATTCCTTGGGGGAAGTTTAGACTGGACATTAGGAAGCATTTCTTTACCAAGAGAGTGGTCACACACTGGAAAAGGTTTCCTGGAGAGGTGGTTGATTCCCTTTGCCTGTCAGTGTTTAAGAGTCATTCAGACAATACCGTTAATTACATCATTTAGCTTTTTCTCAGTCTAAAGTGTCAGGCAATTGGACTGGATGAACATTAAAGATCCCCTCCAACTGAAATATTCTATTCCTTTCTATTCTAATCTGTTCTTTTCTATTATACTCTAAAGTGTCTTCCAAACACATATATAAAATGCCTGTCCCCACTCTTTACCCTATCACAAAACTCAGGGTTCTCACTAGTGTCCAGACATGTAATTCCGACTGAAATAAGTAAAAATAGTGCTGAGGTGCTTTTGAAAACTTCCACTAGCTTCCTCTGTGCAGCTTTATGCACTTGAAGAGATTAGATCCACAGAATGTGTTGCAATGTTTCCATTTCAATGTCTGTGGCTGCCCAAGGAGTTTACTGGGACAGAATCACTTCTCCATTCGCCACTGTACCATAATGCTTCCCAGTTCCCAGGGAGGCACTATTCTGCAGAGGTTAGTTCATGATGAGGCTCTCTGCTCCTTTTAGACTTCACATTAGCAAATAAAATGTTTCAGTCCTATTTTGACTAAGGAGCTCGGTCTGATCATCACTCTTAGAGCACTCCTGATTGTCTTGTCTATATACAAAACTCAGACACAGGAAGAATAGTTTATGCAAATTTGAAACAGATTTGTATTTTTATGGAATTTAATCCATAAGCAGCTTGAAGTCTTCTAAATCACTTAGGAAACAATTTCATTTCCTTTCTTTTTCATTTTTTCTTTTGTTTTGTCCACTCCTTTTATCTTTCTTGTAATTTATTCTTTCTACATGAGTCTAAATTTAGGAAAACATTCTCCTATTTGTGTCCCTCTCTTAATTTCTTCTTTTCACTCTCCTTTTGATCCTCACCGCCATTTCCATGCTCCCTCTGGCTCTTCCTTCTTCCTTATACTGCTTTGACCAAGGGTCATTCCAGCACACGTTATCAGACAGAGTAGAATTCTGAGCTCTACTTACGAGATCCTATTTCTTATTATGTACTTCTTTGTGGAATCACCCCCTATGGCTAAAAACATCAGACTAGTTGCAGGAGCAGGGAGAGAGCCTCTTTGTGTTCTGCCTGAGAAAGACTGCACCTAGCTCTTGGAGAGCACCTAGCTTGGAGATTTATGCAAGATTTGTGACTTCACAAATTAGAATTGCATATCCAATTCAAGAAAATATGTTAGGGAAGCATATGAGCTAAGGATTCATTCAGAATACAAGTTCCCTTCAGAAGAACTGTTTGGCGACATCCTCAGAGTAGAAAATGAAGAAATTAAAAGAGCAGCAATTGAAGAATTGCAGTCTCTCAAAACAAACCAGAAGACAAAGGGAGAAAGGTGTCCAATTTTTGTCCCTCCATGTATGTTATTCCTTGGTAAACTGAAAAATAATTCCAGTATTTCCCTTTTCCAGATGCAGCCTCCTCAAAATGCCATGTCTTTGAAGTGAATTCCTGTATTGGAACTGGAGTGAAGGGGCTGACATTTGAGCAAAACACCAGGTCGTTATTATATTCCCCGCTTTTTGTTGGTTTTGGAATTAAAAATTTTAAGAATTAATGTTTCATTTAAGGGAATGCAGTAACCTAAGTAAGTTTTGCATTTTTGGAAGAAATTTAGAAAGTATACCTAAAATGAGTACCTCCTAAAATGAGATCAACAGAAGAATCTTTCAAGACAAAAACCTAAAGCAGTGGGAGTTTGATATAATATATATGGAGATATATAATAGTATTACTAGAATTGAGTGCCATCTTGCATTATGCAACAAATTGGAGGAATTGTGTGTAAATATAGGCCAAAAGGCTGTATCTGAACCTTTGAAGCTATTGCTCAAAATATCAACTAGACAATGCTGAGGATAAAGATTAAGATTCCAAGGAATGTAAATTTAGTGAAGGAATTACTCATAATGAATGGGTCTGAGTGCAGAACACAGTATGTGTCATTCTTTGAAAGACGCAAGAAGCTTTCAAGGTGTCACTCCAATCACACTTTGGGTGTTTCCTGTTCAGATACAGAACATGGCTACAGATACACTGAGACCAAAGTAATACAATTCCTGCAGATGTTCTGCTCAGCTCTGATTCTTACACTAATATTGGACTCTTTTCTGTCTCATCTCTGTACAGTTATGTCTTTCTAGTTATCTATAACATCCTGACACCACTTGATAAAGAGATGAATCTGTAGGACATAAGATAAACCATTATTAACAGCAAAAACAATTTGCAAGTATCCTAATTATTATCTTGAGAATATTTAGCAAGGTTCTAGAAAAACACAGAAAGTAAAGGCTTTTTAGAAAAGGGGAAGGTTGTTTTCTAAGGGTTTTGCAGAAAAGGCCAGGGAGGCAGACATAAAGATGATGCAGCTACAGACAGCCCTTGCAGACTGTGAGGTACCATGGAAAAGGACTCAAAAAGTGAGGACAAGCACAGCCAGGAGTGCCAAGCACCAGCTGGCACGGGAGGCAAGGCCATGAGGTTTTGAAGGGGTCCAGTTTTTGAAGGGGTGCAGTTTTCTCAGCACCCCAAAAAGCTTCTCATGCAGGTTGTTTGCATCACTGCCTTGCTGGGAGAGGTGATATTATGTGCCACGGTACAGCAGGGCAGCACAAACATTGTCAAGACATCATGTCAAGACATCTCTGTGCTCTGTACTATATAAAGGACTGCCTTGCCAGGCGTGCAAGGCACAGTATGGCTGACTTGGTGGGTTTGTTCGCCAAGCCACAAGGTTTGAAAACTAACTAAAAATATTCAAAATGAGGTAAAGATTGGTCTATGTTTATAAATGACTGAGACTTTTTTTTTCCCCAGCCACAAGTGTCTCAAAATAGTTTTTGTTTAATTCTCAAAATATTCCTGTAAGAACTTCCCTTGGGAGTTTAGGAAATAAATAGCTTATCCTGGACAGACTATTTATTTCCAAGATGTTTACTCATGCAATCCATGTGATTGTAATGTGCCTCCATTTCTCAAGCTCTCTTTCAGCTCCTTAGGGGCACATAACTTAAGCCTAGCAACTTTATCCATATACTGACAGACTGTTACTTCTAAATATTGAACTGGTGGCTCCAATTCTCTATTCATAGTATAACTATTAATGTGGCAAGAGAGAGTGGTTTATGATTAGGTTTGAAATACCTAGACTCCCTGGAACCAAAAGTTCAAATTCCTGCAAGATCAGTGCCTTTACCCCTCTCTCTCTGCTGGATGTACTCTACAACCCCAGACCATCCATGTAAAGCTATGAAAATTAGGTCTGTCTGATCAGCTTAAAAGTCCATAGGTCATGTTTTGTCAAAAGGGGCTACCCCACTATTTGTGCACATGCTCCCTCACACCTGTTCTTGCTCTACAGCATTGTGATACCAGCTGTTTAGTGTCAGCTACCACTGAGCTGACTTTCAATTCAGAAGGACTGGTGTAGTCCAGCTGCTTTTCAGGTGATAAAAATTATAGTCCTTCACCTAAACCATACCATTTCAAACCAATGGAATTCTAATTTAAGAGCTGATACTTTGAAAACACATGCTTCAAGATAAAATGCTGTCATTAGCTGTTAGCTGCAAACACCTGTAAGTTTCTGTGTGTATTTCATGTGTGCAAACACACATGAAATACACACAGAAATTTACAGTTTTTCATTTTATTCTCATTTTCTATTTTCCTAAAAGAAGAGCTTTTTCATGGCAGATTTAACATTAATTTCCCATTTATTTTTTGAGCAAGAAAAGCAGTGAGAAAATAAAATCAGGATGGCAATATACTCCATCAGCATACATCCATCTTGCAGCAGATCCTCAATGTGCCTTAAGAAGCCATGTGAAGCCAGTTTACCACTAGAGTATTTTTGTAATTGAAACAGGCAGCAAACAGCAGAGATTAAATAGCAATAAACATAGCACATCAATAAGTTAGCTAGCCCATTTTCCTATGATTAATTAATCCTAAATTACTGTTTAGTTATTTATTCATTTCGAAGCACTGCTGGTACTCCCTAAAAAGACTAAATGTGTTAATTAGGGAGTGTCTGCAGCAAAGAATGGCCAGGATGAACCGGTCTATAAAAAGGGAAGTAGCAGCTGAAGCTAGATTACTTAATAAAGGAAGGAAGATATCAGACAGAACCTGGTAAGTCTGGTAAGCCTGCTCTACTTTGCCAAATTTCCTGCAAAATGCATTCTCTGTGATACACTTTGATATTCTCAAGTAGTTTATATTTCTTGATATTCTCAAATACTTTATATTTCTCTGTTGTTTTTAGGCTTCTCTCCTTTATCTACAGTGGTGTTAAAGCAGGAAAACTCATTGCTTATACGTATTTATTTTCTAAGGCATAGAGAAATGTGAATAAAAAATACTGTTGTTTTCCACAAAAGCTTTGGTTGAAAAAATTGTTAAAAACTAATTTAAGTAAGAAATTGCTTTTAATTGATTATTTAATGATGAAGGGAAAACATTAAAACACTTAGCTGAGGATAGGTTTGGGGGAGAAGTGGTGGCTGCAAACTCTTCTTATTTCCTTTCTATGCTTAATCATGTAAGCTTCTATGATAAAGACTAAAGGAAGTCAGGCTGTCTAAAGAGGAAAGGAAAAAGGCAGTGTCTGTAGACTGAGTGCTGCCTATGTGTCACACAAGCTAGCACTGCTCAGAAGTGAGAGAAGGAATGGGTATCTAAATAAAAATGGTTATGGAGTACTCCTCCCTCTTTCTAAGGGGAAAAAAAAACCCTAAAACACCTGACTTCTGCTGTATTGAAGAGTTGGTGCTCTCTCTCACCACCTTTGTGTTTAGAAACACAAAGCGGATGTGAAACCCAACTAGAAAACTTAGATGCTACACAGGTAGTTGACAAGGGATGGAGAACTAATACCTCTTACTTCGGCAAATATACCTCTCTGTCTTCTTGTGCCCTGCTTCATGGTAGTCTTGTTGCCTTGCCCCTCCAAGGCTGTAACCTATATACAGCTTAGAACATGGGGCAATCAACCTGTATGAAGTATCTGAACAACCTCATGAAAGCAAAGAGTTCAACAATTAGTAGTAGTTAAATGGTCACCTGATTTAGATATTTATTTTAAATACATATTAAATTGGATCTCTTTATCATGGACTTTTCTGCCCAAAAAGTAGCAAGTGTAAGAAATAGAGTTTCTTTTTATTGGGGGTTTGCAAATGGATAGGAATAATGCTACTAATAAAAGGAACTTGGACATTGTAAATTCAGTTGAAAATAGTCTTGCGCAGAACATATATTTTTTTAATAATCAAAGCCTAGGATCAGCTGAAGTGACACAAATGTCAAGTAAATAGGAGGGAATTAGAGGGTTTTGAGCCCCCTTTCAAGGACTTTAAGGAAACAAAATGTCAATTTGATTAAGATATCATTGGTGAATGCAGAAATTCTCTGCCTATCTCTTTAGAGCACTTGATTTTTTTGCTATGTAATTGTAGTCCCTCTGCCATCTAATAGTTTTCAGCTACATAGGGAGTGTTAGCAGCTGAAACCCCAAAAGTATATTATATATATACTTGGAAGGAGAAAACACTATCTTAATGATGTTGCAATTAATGAAAGATCTTTAAAAATTATAGCACACTTGAAGCTCCTCATGCAGAAGGCTGGGAGAGGAGTAAGTGTTGGATGTTGACCAGATGTGTTCTCATGTTCTGTTTTCAACAAGGCTCTTCCAAATGCTTGAACACTGATCTATATAAGGGATAAATTCCATGTAAGGACAGAATATAGGCATGAAAATAGGAACACTTTGGATTTGATTTAACAGCTTGCTGCTAAAAAGCAGCCTGCATTGCATCTCTCAGAGTGTGAACAATGACACAGTCTTCTTATTTTCATAAGGCAATAAACCTGACTTCAAGATGTCAGAGGAAGATGATTCTTTTCTGAACGTTAAAAGATCTCTGCAAAAGAGAATGGTGAAACACAGCACCCCAGTGGACTCAATGCTTTCAAGAACAAGTCCATCTCTTACAGATCTGACAAATCAATCAATCAAGAACCAAGATGCCACAAAGAGAGTTTATGGATCTCCAATGCCAAAAGCAAATCTAAGTAGATCATTATCTCAAGTATCATTAGCATGTGTTGATGTATACATCCCTCATGAGTCCCCAGAAATGCTGTCAACAGCCTTTGATTTGCAAGAACTAAATAAAGAGAAAAGCCAAAGCTCTCGGCTTGTATTTTCTAGAAGGAGGCTTTCCACTGTGTTGGCCTCTGATGAATCAAATCAAGAGCCATCTCACAAGGTTGTCCCAAACACAGAAACTCAAGCTACCACAAGAGCATCTGTGGGTGCTGCAGTACCTCCCAAAAGTGGACCTTCATGGCTTGTTTCTGGAATACCAGGGATAAAAGATCCCCATGTACCAAAATCCAGAAAGAAGAAAATTGATAAAACCCTTCAGGTAAAGGCATTCAATAGCAAAGTTACACAAAGTTCTAGCAATGCTGAATATATACAGGTCTTTCTAGTAAAGTGGGAATAGTTTACTAATAGGACATTTCCATAACTTTATCAGTGAGGGCATGTGTTTATGAATTGGGTCATAAGCTGGTGGGCTCTTCCTATCTGTGATACCATTCCTAATCACAGATGGGAAGTCATGCAAACTTCCAAACTAGCTTTTGCTTCAGCTTGTGAGCTGGTATGACTCATTGTGTAGCCTAGTAGGAAGTATAATTTTTTAAATATATCTTTATTTAGAAGATATTTAAGAATAGAAAGAAACCAGTAATTGAAAGTCTAAAGCTTCTTAATGTTAGTAAGTCAGCTCAAACTCGAGAAACAAATAATCTACTCTTTTTTTCTGTTAAATCCAAATTGTTGTGCTGTATAAAAAGAATGACAGTCATTGCAAATGGGATCTTGTGAGCAGTCCTTTTGACTATTGTAGGCTTTCCTCGGGAAAGCTTGGACTAATAGATGCTCTGCAGGTGTTGGTTGTCTGTGGCGCACAAGAACTCAATTTTCTGAAACTTTAATTATTTGCTAAGGGCCTGTGGAAAGCCCATAGAAAGGATAGGAAGACAGCAGAGTTAGACTTTGAAAGTTGTCATGTCAGTGTGAAGCCATCAAATTCTGTTTTGGTTTGTTTTTTTTCTCTGTGCCCTATCATTCTTGAGTGTGTCGAGAACTCAAGGAAACTTGCCAGCTTTGAGAGTAAAAGCTTCTTTGCTGAAAACAAATGGAAAACTTCAGTCAAAACTGAGTTGGGTCATAAGTCCTTTGTGTAGGTTGTTTGTCTTTGAAAGCAGGTGGTATCTGAATGGATTAAAATATTTTTTCTTCTATAACAGAGAAAGAAAGAAAGAGAATGGTTGCTTCGTCAACTTAAAAACATTGAGGAGGCGGCTAAACATGAACTGACAATTGAAGAAGCTTGATTGGGCTACCTGTGGGATAAGTGCTGTCGCATTCATCATGTGGGAATGGCGAGTTCCAATAAATCACACTCTTCATTATATTGCCTGTTAGACTTCCTCTTTCTTTCCAAAATGTTATTTTTCTGTTATTTATTTGTTTTGTCATTCTTTCCTCTTAAATCTAGGAGAAGTCAAGTATTATATAAATATATAGATATCTTTATCAATATAAATTAAGAAGAGCCTCTACATGAGAGTCAATGTTAATTTATAATGGCTGAAAGGCCTAGAACAAAGAAGAGAGGAAGAACTTAATGTTTAAGAATCATTCCTCATACTGCCACAGGTCTTCCTTGGCCTTAATCTTTCATGTAGCATTCAGGTCTTATAGAGTTGTTGATCTCTCCTGACAAGAAATCACTAGACAAAGTCCTAGTGGCCACATAGAGTGAAATCCTGATTAGCCAAAGGAGAGTCTCTTCATCTTAAGGGTAATCAAAGGTGATGCAATCTGGAATGTTTTTGGTCCTACCTGGTGAAATGAGGAAATACATAGAGGCACCAAGAATGGAGGCCATTATTTAGAGATTACTAATTAATGAGAGCCTATTTTTAAGTTCTGGTTCAAAATAATTTTGTCCTAGATTTAGACTGTAAATGCAACTTGCTGTTGTACTGGTGATACTTATTCCTTGGCTGTGTGTTGTGAGGGAGTGTGGGGTTTCTGTTTGCTTTTTTTATTCTCTGGGACTGCTGCATGGAGGTCAAGAAGGGTGTCTTACCTGACAGCTGTATTGTCAAAATGGTAATTTAGCTCAAAGGAACTTTCTGAAGCATCAGTCATGGATTGATGCAAAAAGCACAATACTCATGTTAGTTCCTACTGCTGTCTGTTATTTAATCTTTAGATTAAACTGGCAGAGTTTAACACTTCTAAGTTATCTGCGCAGTGTCAGCAGCAGGAATCCAGAACAAATTTACCACCTACATACGCATATTTCTGCACCTGTGTGGCTCTAGCATGTGCACTTTCCTGGCTTATACTGGTTTTGCATCTGTTCCAGGCACTAATTACCCCAAAGGGAAGAGTCCCATTTAAAAAAAGCTGCCAGTTAAGAATGGAGGCAAGGTACACTTTTGCATTTCCTTCCCATAAGCTGTAACTTGTAATATCTCACATCCAAGGTGGCAGAGAAGAAGTATGTCCCATGCCAACATTGTGAGACAGGCCAATCAATAGCATCTGTGTTACACTCCAAAATGTAAGAGTAGAGCTGTGGTTTTACAACTCTCAGGCTTTAAAAGGAATTAGGATGTTTTTGCTAATGATTCTTGAAGTGAAATTCTTCAGAGTTTCTCAGGAGAACAGCCTTTTCCTCAGACCTGGCTTTCTTTGTAGCCAGGGAGTGGGGTGATGCTGTCCTTCAGGTCATGAGCCAAGTTACACTCACTTGGTTTCATGTTTAGTTAATGTTCCGGAATTTGTTTGTGTGTGTTACCCGGACTGGTCTCCACAGGTTCCTCTGGCAACCAGAGACCTCCTGGCTGGTGTAGATCCCAAGCTGATTTGAGATAAAATAGGCATGGCTGCAGATGTGCTGCTATTCCCCTTGAGCCTGCGGGCATTTCATCAGTATTTGTGATTTGTGCCAGGGGCTGAACTAAGATCAGGCAAGTGCAAGGTTAGCATAAAACCCTCCTCTACCCTTGAGAAAAGCACAGATTAGTCTGGCTGCATGACCCAATGCTTAATCCAAATGACCCAGTTCTGCCTCTTGTTTATTTGTACCTTCCCAGATAGTTCCAGTTGTTCCTTCTTCAGGCTTCTCATCCTAGTCTCAGGAAGTCTTGATACTGCTTCTGCTTTTCTTTCTCACTGTTGCCCCTCAAAGTCATTTTTGGCTCCTGCCTGTCCAGTTTCTTGGTCTTCATCTAACGTCTTCTCCAATCTGGCCTCTAGATCTTTCCTTCCTTGTAAGACAAAGATGTCTTTTGTCTTCAGTGCCTGCCCTTCACTGCTGGATTCCTCGCCCATCTGGTACCCTCTGATATCTGACACTGGTCTTCTGCCAAAACTCAGACTGTTGTCACACCCCAAAGTACCTTTTTTTACTTAGGTTGGTGCCCTCCATGGTGCTAGGCCAAGTGGAAAGGTCATGTGGGACAAGTTCCAGACCTTAGGAGGCCTGGGGTGTAGTTGCTCCAAAATTCCTTCTAAGGCCCTGCTTTGGGCTACATTAAATGCAAAAGGAATCTAGGGAATATGGTTAATGTCTAAGGTGTCTTTGGCTTCATTCCAAGTGCAATGCAAAACTTCTGAAGTTCAGAACACAGTAAATGATGGAAAGGTTTTTCAGGGTGCAAGGCTACCACCCTGTCAGGTTCATGGAACTAGTTGGTGCCAATAAAATGCCAAAGACTTTCCTCCATGGAGAAAAACAAATTGTACTGAATGGTAACAGAGAACTGACTTTGGATCTTTCCAAGTTTTCAAGCTACATCAGGCAGACAGGTGCAAAAAACCAAGGGGTCTCATGATTTTTGAAACTACTTTGATTTCCTCTCTAAAATGTTTAAAAATAAATAGAAAAAATATGTAGCATTTGTTTTGGAATAATTTAGGTGTTCGTAAGTTTGCAAAAGTTATAAAAGTACTTACAGTATTTAATGAGATATTAATACAATCAACTGGTTCTTCAGGGGTTTTCCAACATGTGTCTGATGTTCTACAGCAACAGTATCAATAGTTGTATATATTGCATGTAACAATTCCAAGAGACTTCAACCAGGCCTATATAGTACAGACCTTAGTGAATGGTGTTCCCAAAGAAAGGTTTGTGTCTAATTTATAAAATCAGGATGCTGGAAAATGTGGAACTAAATGTATCAAATTGCACTTACAAAATTATACTGCTGTAATTATTCTTCACATGTAAGAATATCCATAAGGCAAAAATAAATTTTAAAAAGCCCAACAACCAAACAGCTACTATTTCTTTTGTTTACAGAGTTTGAACTTCCTTTCCTTTCTCCAGTAGACTCACAAATCTACTGGAATTATATTTTTAAGTTTAAATGATACAGCCAGTTTTCAGTCATACAACATATGTACACTTTGAAAGGAATAGACTTTGGGAGGAGCACTACTAGTATGCAGTCTCACCCTTGTTTAATGTTCATCCTCTAGTGGCAATAATGGCAAATTACTGTTTGGTTAGTGCTTCTCTTCATGCATTAAATTCCTTTATGAATATTTACATTACAGTATCATTACAGTGAAAAAAAAAAAGAATTCTTAAAGGGAGCTGTAAAATCCAACACCTCTAAAAGAGAAATCTTCCTACCTATTAGAGACCTTAAGTATGGATTATGGATTTTCAGCTGAGGCTGAAAAAGTTAGTGGCTACAGATACCAGATCCTTATGAGAAGATAATCTCCAAGACATCCTGTTCTGTAAAATAAAAAGCCTTTTTTCTGCAGGAATGAATGTGAATCAGAGTTGCAACTCGCTCTTGAGCTTTGGCATTGTCCCAACTTTCAAATGCAACATGGACACATTTGTAAGTTCACAACAGCCTTCAGAACACATTGAGAGTGTTCTTTTAGGGCAGTATTTTTCCTTTTGGAGTGAAGCTATGACCTTGACCTATGGAACTGTTTTCAGTACACTTGTCCCTGAATAGATATTACACAACCTGCCTGCTGATGGTGACTAAGCATGATGTTGGAGGGAGAAGAACAAAAACATTACCAAGAACAGAGGGAAGAGATAGAAATGTCTTCAGCCTGGATTTATGAGCTTGGCCTTGTTCCCACTGAAGCAACAGTAATACTCCTGTTGACAGAGCTGGGAGTACTCTGCCCAGCTGCAGTGCTTCTGTGGGAGGCTAGTTTGAAGAGAAAAATGTTTAGCATATCTATTTAACATATTTTAGATTTATATAACAGACAAATGGAAACTAGGTCCTTCCTTTGCTCATCACAGCTGAACAATTTTAGAATAACTAGGAAAAGTGGAAAACTTTTAAGCAAAAACAGATTTTTTCCCCCCCCTCTAAGTTACAACAGTTACATGCTTGCTATAGACAAAACCCTGAGTAATAAATCACACAAGTGTCACTGACCTGTACTTGGTTGTGTTTTGGTCTATAAGACATACAAACACAAAAGTCTCCCTTAGCTCCATCAGTTGATGAATGCCACCATGCCTATTAAAACAGCTCCCTCCCCAACATTTCCAACTTATTAGAAACAAATGAACAAACACTAAGCCTAGCAGCACCTAGAAAAGTTAGACCAGTTGAAGCAATTGGGTATCATTTTCAAATGTCACTAAAATCTTGAACTAGGCACAGATCTTACCACCATCTTTAAGATTCAGGCCTGAGCTGCTCACCCTCACCCTGTCCAAACCTTGCTCAGGCTTTCTACTACTATGTAGGTACCCAATACTCCTATGCAATTAAATGGTGCTTAACAGTGCAGTCAGTCCCAACAGGCATGCAAATCCTGTAAAGCTTGACAGCAGTTGCCAGCCTCCTGGGTATGCTCACACATGTGGCTTTGCAGCACTGACAGCAGCCCCACATGCGCATGAAGATGCATAGCAGACTGCACTGAGATAGGAGTTCTATCTGATTTCAATTCCAGCAGCCCACAGTATAAAACTCTGGAAGTAAAAATTGCCTTTCAAATCCCCTTCTTATGTGAGATAGGAGCTTGAAACCAAATGTCCTAGCTCACAAGGTAGTAATCCTTGTTTCTAGCCTTCCTGTGAAGTCTATGCTTTTAAATGTTACCTGTCAAAGTAGTTCCACTTTGTCTAAGTTTTTGTTTAAAAAAAGATTGAACTTGCATGACTGTTCTGTCATCTGTGGGTTTTTATTTCTTTGTGGATTTGTGGGGTTTTTTTTCCTGTTTTTTCTTCATTTTTATAGGAGAGATGGAAAAAAGAAAGGGGAAAAATATCCTTCATATCTTTTCTGCTTCTTACTGTTGCTGCCATTTTGATCCCTTTTGTTGTCCTCTACTTCATAATTTCGGCCTTTCCTAGCTCTATGTGTCCTACTATAACTGTCTTCTGCTTTCAGCTCTTCATGTCATTGCAGGTTTGTCCTTCATAGTGACCTTCTTCTACAAGCAGATAGCATAATCCTCCTAAAGCTTACATTTTCTCCTAAAGAGGAGGTACCAGCAATGACAGGGGGAAATAAATATCTCACACCTCTAAGAAGAAAGGTTCCTTTCCTAGAAATGGAATAATTCAATTTTATAGTGTGTAAAGCTAATGCAAATTCAAATATAGGAAAGAAAGTATGCGCACGATTGCTGACAAATTTACTTGGAGAGGAACTGGATCCAAAGAAAGCACTTTCAAGATGTCCAGGTAAAATGGGTATCAAAGTATTTTCAATATTCAAAGTATAAATTACCAGCCAAGAGAGCACAAGCAATTCATTGCATTGCATGGCATGCACTTAAATCAAATTGGTGTTGCATGAGAGTATTCATACAAAGGTCATGGATGCTTCAGTGTTTGTTACTCCTCTAGAAGAAAAAAAAACACACAACCCCCCAAAACCTGCACAAACCATAGCTCAGCAACAGCAAGAAGCTTTGCCTCCATGAAAGGGAAGACATTTCAATTAAATGGAAGGCTTGCAATTGCAATCAAAAACTTTATCTACAACACATATGCTACTGTGGATATGTTATAATTGTAACTGTGCTAGAAGGAAGAAAGAAGGGGTGGAACTGACAAAGTTCCCTAAGACTGTAGGATTGGCAATTATACCACAAAGGTTGTGATGCAAGCATGCAAATCAACAGTGTATCCTGATCTTTACTAGTATATTCATAGCAGATATTTTAGCCACAGCTGGGAGATGATAAAAATTGGTAAAAGAAAACAAATCAGAGAGCAAATTTCTTGTGTAAGACCAGCAAAATGAAAAGTCTATGACGATCACATTTGGAGAAGAGATTAATAAGAGAAGCAAAAACGCTATAGCAGATTCATGACACCAAAAAGGTCTGTTGGCTAGTATAGTTTCTCAGAATGCAAAATCAGTTAAAGGAAAATAAGCCTTGAACCTGCTATTTTAAAAGGTGTTGTTGTTTTGCATATACTCAATAAGTCTGTAAAACAGGATTTTTCACCAGATAGATATCTTTGAGAAAAATATCAAGTCATAGGGGAAATGAACTATACATGAAAATGTAGGAAATTACATTAAAAAAGGAAAGTGCTGAGGGCGTTGTTTATTTTTGTTCTGTTGACCATTTCATGGTCAAGAGGTCTGACTGTAATTACAGCAGCAACAAAAATAAAATTTAAGTCCTCCTTTTATAGTTATCCATATAAGCATTTCTACAACAACTTGATTAATCAGATTCCTCAAGAGAAAAGCTTTTGATACATCTAGCAATTCTTCTCTGTGTCTATCTTAGTTTTCACAACTGCCCTATCATCACCAAGCTATGGGTCCCTAGAAATTTGATTCTTTTCCATGTGACTGTTATAGAAGGCAAAATCACAGTGGTGATTTTTTACCAAAGGTAGTAAAACTTATTTGTAAAGAGAGGCACTCTGCTTTCATCTGTAACAAAGTGCTTTAATAATCTAAGCTTGTTTTTTTGCTTTGTTTCATTATACATTAATTAAATTGATTTTTTTTCATCCAGTAACTCTGCATGATCTTTGTGTTTGATGGTAGAGATTATTTATACAGTGAGTAGGCAAATACTCATGCGACATGCAATCTTATCTCCAGTGTGATTTTGATATAATAACGACAACAAGTATTAACCCCTTGTATTGGTTTGGCACAGCCTGTTTTTTGGTAGTAAGAGGGCCACAGAGGTGGCTCCTGTGGGAAGCTGCTGGAAGTTTCCACCATGTCCAGCAGAGCCAATCCCTGATGGTTCTGAAGATGGACATGCTGCTGGCCAAGGTTAGGCCATGGAGAGAGGCTGCTAATGCTTCTGTGAGAACATATTTAAGAAGAAAATTAAAATAAAGTCACAGTTTTTTCTTCTAGTCAGAGAAGAGGAGCAGGCGAGAACACGTGAGGGAAACAACATGGAGACACCAAGGTCAGTAGAGAAGGAGGCGGAGGAAGTGCTCCAGGCACCGGAGCCGAGATTCCTCTGCAGGCCGTAATGCAGACCATGGTGAAGCAGCTGTGCCCCTGGAGCCCATGGGGATCCACGAGGGATGCAGAGATTCACCCGCAGCCCATGGGGAAAGTGCTCATGCTGGAGTGTGTGGATGCCTGAAGGAGGCTGTGATCCAGTGGGAGACCCAGGGGAGAGAGGAGGCCCCTGCTTCCAGGCTGGAGCAGCCTGTTCTTGGAGGACTGCACCCCATGGAAGAGCAACCCACGCCACAGCAGTTTTGGGAGGAGTGTCTGCCCATGGGAGGGACTCACATTGCAGCAGTTCTGGGAGGACTGTTTGTGAGAATGGATCCATGCGGGAGAAGTTCATGGAGAACTGTCACCCATGGGAGGGACCCCACAGTCTCACAGGAGGAGGACTCCTCTCCCTGAGTAGCGGAAGAAAAGCTCAGTGGACGAACTGACCAAACCCCGACCCCCTGTGTTCCTGTGTTGTCAGTGGGAAGGAGGGAGGGGCTGGGGGAAGAAAAGATGTTTTTAAGGACTTATTTTACACCTCAATATCCTCCTCTGATTTTATTAGTAATAAATTCACTTTATACCTCTAAGTTGAGCCTGTTTTGCCCTTGGAGTGTTTTCTCTTGCGGTCCTTAACTCATGAACCCTTCATTAATTTTTTCTCTCCTCTGCCCAGCTGTGGAAGGGGAGGATGAGTGAGTGACTTTCGTGGGTGCCTGGTATTTGGCCAGTGTGAAATCCGACACTATCAGACGCTAAAGTTCGGACAAACCTGATTCCCAGCAGCAGCTTACCTGATTTCAGCTCTCTGTGCAAGCCTCAGCCTCTCTAGAACTGACTGAAGTCCCAGAGTCCTGTCTCTTGACCTCTGAGGAAACAGTAGACGCTCTGAAACCTGAAAACAATACTCTTGGTATTACTGTCAACAATATAATAACAATAATTATTATTAATACAAATAATACTGCTGAAATCAGAAATGCCCCAGGACAAAAGGCAAGGACATATTTCCTGACAAAAACAGCTGGGAAAACTGTTTTATTTTTGTAAGAACCAGTGCAGAATTGCATAACCTAAATGTGAAAAAAAAAAATTAATTGATAGTGAGAAATGTGTCCTCCTGTTATAGCAGCATTTATCACTTTGCTGTCAGTAACAACCCTCTTGCTCTCTTGCTAAGAATTCCAGGCTGCTGTCTTCTGCTCTGCCTGCAGCCCAGGCCCTGTTCCTTTAGCAAGCACAGTTCTGGTATGTTTGTCCCCCAGTTTTAGCCTCCCACTTCATGGGACAGATGGCCAGAGAAAACTGACCTCTAGAGTTACTCTGGTCTGGGTCCTATGACTATTCCTATTTTTATTAGCATATTTTAAAAGAGGAAAAGATGAAAGAATGGCACATTAGATTCAAATACTAAGAGCCAAATATATTTATGGAGATTAAAAGTTTCCATAAAACTTCAGAAGAAAAGATCAGGAATTTGAAACATCAGGGGCTCTTCCAGTTTTGGGTTATCAGGAAGTTTCTCTCAACATCAAATCTATCTACTGTCAAAGAGAATATCCACTGTTGCACTTGATAAGGTAGAAACCAACATACATTAATTATTGCTGGCTGTTGTCCTCCGTAGGTCCAGATCTCCCTTTTTCTCCATCAGTAGTGCCTACTTTTCACCCTACTATGTATAGTAATGCTTGTGCCTGGAAAGCCATGTATTAGCTCAGAGAGAAAGGGGAGTTTCATGTGAATCCTGGCATTTAACCCGTGTGACAGACCCAGACATAAAGTAAGTGGTAGTGTTTTGTTACTGTTTCAAACTTCACATAAGATGCTTGAATATGTATTTGAAAGTGTTATTGTGTTTAAATTGCTTTAAGAGTAAGTCTCTGGGGAAATTTTTTGCCTTTGCCTTTATCAGAATAAGGTAGCAACAACTTCAGCAAGTAAACCTAATGGTGGTAAAGGTTGGAGTCTCGCCGTCAGTGCTCACAGCACTCAGGGTCTGCAGTAAAGGGCATATCATATGGTTAGTGGTGCTCTTTTCTGTTTCTGGGCACAGAGAGACACAGTGGCTGAAAAATACAAAGAGATTTAAACGGCTTGTCCTGGTTTAGGTGACTGGAGACAGTGCTAAGGAGGTTATTTACATTTTTTTAAAGTCCCTTTTAAGCTATAGCTCACCATAGTACGCACTGAAAAACCTTTATTTCCTTATGGCTGGTCACAGAAATCCCCCACCTTGGTGTTAGTAATGCTGGGTTTAGTAATGCTGACTATAGCAGAAGCAGTGAAACAGAAGGGTTTTTTTATATTAACTGTCCCCAGAGGAACTCACACTCTGCAACATGCTTTTAGCTTTGTCATACAACAAAGTAAATCAAAACGTTTCTGTATTATTTCTCCAGCTCGGCAAACTGAGAAAGCAGCTGGCCCGTGGTAGGATGGCTAAAGGACTTTAACCTCTCTTGCCAGAAGAGTGCAACAGTATGTAGAAAATAGTTTTCTGTCTGGTCTATGTATGCACAACATTGCAAACAAGGTGTTTTACTCAGTGCCCAGACACTTTGGGTGCCACCAAGGAGATAAACTACTTTTTTCTCTCCTTCTTTTTCATGACCCATGATTTAATGCAGAAACTCCATAGAAACCTTCCCTAGCTAGACTTGCCATGAGACAGCCTCTCACCAGAGTTTTGCAGATTTAGTTTTAGGTATTTAGGTATAAGCCATTTCCAACATTTTAGCCAAATTAATTGCTGGGGCAAAATAGCAAAGTCAATCTGCATCCAAAAGTTAGTCCAACACAAACTTGGACCATCTCCTTCTCTGCATTCAGATTTTAATTCTAAAACACATATTTACCTGATCAGAATAGATAAATAATACCAAATGGCTTATATGTCATTGCTACAAAGTGACAACAATCAACAAATGTGTGAATCAAATTATTCATCCATAACCTAAGCACTATCAGTTACCTGGAATTCCTAAAAATTCCACAGCTGAAATAAAGCATTTTTATATGGAATAACTTCAGAGAAGAAACTAGGGGTTTTATATTTCTATCATAGCTGTTTCTCTTCATATGCTCGATGCCATTTGTGTGTGGGGTGTGTGTGTGTGCACGCATCATAGTGGTTTTGGACATAAAGCTTAAAATTCAGAATTGGTTTCTTACCCAAAAAAAGATAATGAGGATATTCCACTGGTTATTTGGTGTTTTTTAAAACATTCCCAGATAAGTAGTCTCAGTAGGAAATTATTTGGCAAGTTATTTGAATTTTTGGTAAGTTGTGGATAAAAATGACTTGTATCCAAATGTATATAAAACTTTACATTCTGTGAGCCACTCCATATGACTTTAAAGAAAAAGAATTGAAAAATACCAAACTTTATTTATCATTCAAAGTGAGGTCATTGACTAAGAATTATTGAGAAACCAGTGGGAAAATCTTGCAGAAAAAGTAACCGTTGCCTAGGATTCATGTAGTGTCTTGTGACAAGTGGTTCAAGTTAGGAGTCAACATTTGGAACACCTAAAAATTACCGTCAAAAGTCTTTAGTAAACACAACTTTACATCACAAATGTTTTTAACCTCCTGACTCTTATCTGTTTGTGTTCTTTAAAGCAATGTCAGGGTCAAAGATGGAGATTGGTAGATGAGTTGTAGTATTAGATCAAACAGTCTACATAAACATATACACTATTTTCACTTCATTGATATCCCATGGTCTATACGAGGCATTGCCTGGTTGATTCATACTGCCCTAAGTTATCATAATCAAAAGGTCTACCTTTTGTACAGAATATCTCACCAAGTCTGCTTTAGCAAATTTTTAGATTTCCTCAATTTGATTTCACAGAAGATAGCAAGTGAAAAAAGGGCTGGGCCATGATTTCAAGTGGACCTGGAACCATAAAGGAAACAAACCAAAAACACTTTCAAAATGTTTTATAATCTCTCAGGAGGAGTGTTGTTTATCTTTTGTTTATCTTACTGGGTACACTGAAAAGATCTGACTTGTAAAAGGCTGCAAGTTGTTAGGAATTGCCAGAGCACTTCAGATACTGTCAGCTGCCGGACAGCAATGAAAAACTTGCCAAAGACCTGAAAACAAGATGGTACATGGGAAGAATGAGATGTTTTTTTGAAACTAATGGGAGTTTTGTTATGTAGGCCTGTACATCAGATAAGCATGCTGTTCTTGCATTGTGCCTTTATCTGGTTACTTAAAAATGGTGGTGATGAGTTTAAAAGTCCTTTTTTAAAAATAATTTCACATATATCATTAAAAGCTATTTACTCTCAGTTCACCTCAGTTTTTTAGACAGAAAAACAGCAGGCAGGACAGTGGCAGGCTGGAGTACAGTAATTTCAGAGGCAAGTAGCTTATGTTAAGCAGTTGGTCAATGATCCTCAATTCTATTCATAAAAAGCTGTCTAAACAGCAAAATCCACAAATAGGTAAGTGAATGAATACATGCATATACATATACAAATGTATATGAGTTCTTTGGGTCTTTGTCATTTTACAACTTGGCTTACTTTCCATTTGTATTTTTTTTTCTTGTTTCATCATGAAAGAGACTTTGTTTTACATTGTTTCCTTTTTCTCTTTGGGAGAAGAAATAGACATATTTCTGTGTATTTTTCACTTTCTTTTGAATGGTAGGAGAGTCATAGTTTTCCAAGACAGATGTACAAGAAAAGTAGAAATGAAAGGGGGGAAAGAGTTTGAAAAATCTAATGGCAATTTTTGTACCCTAAACTTTCAGCCAAAATTTACTCCCAGTCAGACATGCAAACTCCACAGAATTGTTTTAAAATCTGTAAAATAAGATTTCTTTAAAGTACTTAAAAATGCTTCTAGATAAAAATGCTATCTAGATACGCCATTCTTTAGTGTATCTAGATAGATATCTATCTGAATTTAAAAAATAAAGTAGTTAAAATATTTCAAGTCTGTAATCAATGAGAATGCTATTGAGAACTGACTTAATATAGAGGTGTAAAAAATCACTACATAATAAATAAAACATTTGGCATCAATATCAGAGAACAGAGTGAATAACGACATTAAACATGCTCTGCAGTTCTGCTTCACTTTCACATAAATGATGTCTTTACAAAAGAAGATAAATAAATGTAAACAAAAAAAACCCACAAAACACCAACTAAACAAAAAATCATGCTGCATTAGATGACTTTGCAGTGGAATGTCCTATTTATTTCAAGCTTGGTACATACTGTGAATATGAGGATAAAATAATCCGTTCAGCACAGTGAAGTTTGAGTACTTTTTCTCTTTCTGGAGTAAAAAGTGTTTCAGGCAAAGGAGAAAAGAAAAGATTTCCCACCTATGCCTCCCCTACATGATACGTGAGGAGATGGAGAGGGTTAAAAGGACAGACAGAAAAACAGGTATCCAGTTTATTTTTTAACTGTTCAACAAATACTGGTTTCCCTGAAGTGCATGTTTTGAGGACTGATCCTCCTCTCACCCCAGGAGCAGCAGCAAAACTGAGCCCAGGCACAGGAGATCCTGCTTCGGCTGCACAGCTGCTCCCAGAGGTTACTGCAAGGACTTGTACGTGCATGTCTGCAGTAGTTACAAGATCCTGATGGCTTTATTACCCTTGAGGCCTCCTCTTCGGTATGTCAGTGTACTCCTAACCTGCAGCCACATGACGAAAATTAAACAAGGGTTTGTTGCATTTGGTGNTTTTAACATTTTCGTTTTTATGAAAAGTCAAGAACAGGAGACATTTGTGACAAGCAAAAGCAGAGGGGATAGCCCCCACTCATCCATTTGCTTCTGCCAATTTTGTCTCCAGCCCGCACCACATTTTTCCTTGTTAACTGTGTTGGGGCAAAGAGGGGGGAGTGAGGAAAGAAAAGCATTCCTGCATGTCTGGAGGAAAGAAAATAGATAAAAGGGGAAAGTGAAAGGGGAGGGGAAGAGTGGCCAGGGGCTTGAACTGCCAGTGAAACGATGCTTCTCTGGCCCT
>VYXD01012948.1:222083-259545 GCA_013397195.1 Hylia prasina | reverse complement strand
ATGGGAAAAAAACTTCCATAAGCAAAAAAGAAACAAATCTAACCCCTAACAAGCACCCTGGCTGGGGGCATTATTGCTTTGCTCCTTTGATACACTGAGATTTAATCTTGTGTCACAAAAGCAGGGAAAAGACTTTGTTGCAGCATTTTGTAATGGTATTGAATCTACAGGGTTTTTTGGTTGGGTGAGTTTTTTTTTGTTTGTTTGTTTTGGGTGTTTGGTTGTTTTTGGTTTTGTTTTTTTTCCCCCCTACATTTTGGGAAACATCTAGAATCGGAGTATGACTGCAGATCTGGGCAACTCATAAAAGAACAGCATGTGACATCATGCCCCAAAATTATGCCACGTTGCCACTTGGGTCATCTGGGCCCATATGTCTCCTGTGCTTACTTAGAAAGGCAGACATTCATTGCTGCTTCACAGTTTAGTTTCATAAATTAGTTGCTCATTTTCACACTTGTAATAAGAAAAAGCTACACGTAAGTGTAAATCATATTTTTTAGCATTATGTAAAAACAAACAAACAAAACCCACCACCAACAAAAAAACCACAACAAACCAGTAGCATGAGAAACTGAGAAACACAGGTTTTAGTCCAGTGACAGTCATGGAAAAATGACTAATTTGGGAAAATTATATACAAAAGCAAATCTGTTGTGCTGTTCCATATATACAAAGACACTCTAGATAAGCCCAGATTTCCTGAAACTAACTCAACTGTAAAGAGACAGTACACTTGATCAATTTCCTAAATTGTATCACTTTTAAATTTTGTTATTTTCTGTATTTGCATTTCTGCTTTTCTCTTTGATATGGACCTTCATTTCAGAGTCATTCCAGGATGAGGTGTTTGCAAAATTTTTTTCTTCATGGTTTTAGCTGACTGTTCAATAAATTCCTCTCATTAAAATAACTCCCCAAATTTCAAGTACATCACTGCATGCCATCCCCCAAATGAAGGCATGACAGTGAATGACCATATAGTGCCAGTTAAATTTTACAACTCACTAACTTATAAATAGCATTGCTCATTTTATCATCACTGCTCATGGAAGTGAAATAACTTCAGTGCTCAAATGCTTGTAGGATGAAGCCTACAGAATTGATTTACAGAGGACCAAGTTAAGCAGTTCAGTTATGACTGTGCCTGCCTCCAGAATCATTGAATCATGGAATTGTCATGGTTGGAAGACACCTTCAGGATCATCCCATCCAATCCAGCACTGCCCCTGTAACCCCTAACCCAGTAACCCACATCACCCAGCACCAGTTTCAGATGCCTCTTGAACCTGGGCAAGAACCTATTGACTGACCACCCCGACAGTGAAAATTTTTTCTAACATCTAATCTGAATCTCCCCTGTCTCATCTTAAGGCCATTTCATCGGATCCTCTGCTGGCACAGGAGAGAGGGGCCCTCACCTGGCTACAGCCTCCTTTCAGGGAGTCATAGAGTGATGGGGTCCCTCCGGAGCCTCCTCTTCTCCAGGCTAAACACTCCCTCAGCCGCTCCTCATAAGACACATTTCCTAGACCTTTCACGAGCGACAGCTCCGTTTATATTGATTTTCTGACAAAACTTTTGACACATCTTCAGGGTTTTCGTTCTCCTCTCTTTTCCCACCGCCCTAAAATTGAGCACGGCAGGCACCCCGTGCCCACGATAAAGCAAAGCCATGCCCCCACGCACTCTTCCTTCCTCGCTGAGCCACACGAGTCTCTCCGAAAACGGGGCGCGGATGCGGGAGGGATTTTCAAGGGAGGGATTTTCGCTAAAACAACGGATCCCTCACAACACTGGCGCGGCCGAGGAGTTGGGAGCGGAGGGGAGCGGGAGGTGCCGGACCGCGGCTCCCGTGGCGCGGCCGTTCGAGAGGGGCCGAGACCGCGTATGCCGGTCTCCCCGGCGTCGGTGCCCGGCCGTACCCCGATCATATCTCCCCGGGGTCGGTGCCGGCCGTACCCGAGCACACCTCCCCGGTGCCGGCGAGGCCGGACTGCATGTCCCGGGGCGCCCCGCGGCGGGGCGGGGCGGGCCGTGCGGCGGAAGGGGCGTCGCTGCCGTCGGCGGCGGGGGCAGCTCTATCCGGGCTCTTGGCGCTCTCCCTTCCTTTCGCGCCGGCGGCCGCTGGAGGCGGCGGGTCCATGTGCGCTCGGCGCTGNGGCCCGGCGCGCATTGTCCCCGCACATGGCAGCGGGGCCGGGCCGGCCGGGCGGGGCTTCTCGGGCGGGGGGCAGCGGCAGAAAGCGGCCGAGGCCCCCGTGCCTCTCTCGGCGGTAACAAATTGCCTCCATTGTCTCCGTGCTCAGCCGGGAAAACGGTGATCTGCTGAGGGGGCTTTAAAACCGCCCTTGTGCAGGCCCTCGGTGGCTCCGGCTGGACACAGCCCTGCCTGGGACCATCTAAGCGACATCAGTCTGTGGGTGTTGAAATCACTAATTTGTCAGCGCGGAAGGAGAGAGCGAGAGCCCCATAGTTCGCAAGCGGCGCAGCCTGTAAGAGTGGCCTGGGCTGAGTTCAGAATCAAATCTGATGGACTGGGCTGAGTTGAGAATCAGATCTGGCAGCCTGGCGGTGTTTGGTGTTCCAAATCCTGTGTGCTCCGGGTTCAGCAGGGCTGCCGGGGTAGGTGTGCTCCCTGGGTGTATGCGGACACGTGTCCAAGGGACGGGGGCAGACAGAGTTCCCAGCCCAGGTGTGTCATCCGCTGGCACTGCGCTCATCTGCCAGACTGGGATGTAAAAACCCAGCAGGTCCCAGTTCCACCGACTTCAGTTTTGGAAGAAGATTATATTTTTGTTCTGCTTAACCTCACTTGATAGGTGAAAACTTCATGGATGAGACACAGCCACTGGGCTTGTAGACGTTTGGAGAACAAAAGTGTTTTAGTGTTTGACCCAGAGAAAAGAGGATGTCTTGATGGAGCAGGTGAAGGATAAACCTGTGTGGCAGCTCTTGTGGCGCCTTAAGTTGGCTTTTTCCACAAGCATTTTTCCTTGTTGCTCCTTAGCACAGTTTAGGTCTGACAGTACTCGTGTACTGCAACAGATGTTCAGCAGAGCTTAGATAAAGGTGGGCCAAATGTTCTGCTGGCAGTGGAGAAAATTTCAAAAACTAAAGGTATAGCTTCTCACAAAATAAAAAAGTGTTTCCTGCATGTTATTTAACAAGTGGCAAATAAATATTAGGTACCTTTAAAATAGTTCTAAAACTACTCAGTGACTAATTGAGGCTTGTATAAAGTAATTGCCTGTCTTTTTCATGTACTTTGTTAAAAAGTGTGTTAGTGTTTGTTATTTAAATCAAAAATGCAAAAAAATCTGATGGCCTATTAAGACAGCAATATCTGTGAAATCTTAAGCTGGGCCCAAAATGCATTTTTTTCACATTCAATGGATGTCAATATTTATATATAGTAACGTGCTTGATATCTATTTTAGTTATTTTCTACAGGTATTGAGTTGCTGAAGGTGCAGGAAATTAATGCTCACTGTCAGTCGGGGTCCTCACCAAATGGCAAGCTGGCAGGAAGGATTGTGCTCGCTGGCCACTGGCTTTTGTTCTCACTTTGGAATCAAAACCCCCATGGCCCATCGTGTGCTACACAAGTGCTAAATTGGCATAAAATCTGAATATTTGTGCCCCTTTAAAAGCACCAGATATTATTGAACCAGCGTGTAAGAATTCTTTGTTGTGGGAAATGGAGCATCACTAATCTTTCACAGATATTTTGTGATAAAAAGATGTGCTAAACCAGAAGTCTGCAAGCACTTATACATACGTATAGCTTTGTTCACATGCGTGGTCTTGGTTTTACTTAGGTTTATTGAAGTCAGTTATGCATTATCTTGCAGGATGGTGGTCTAAATTTGTTGAATGTTAGAGCAATTCTGTTACCAGTTAATACTCAATTACAGGTATGGGGGTCTCTTTCTCTGTAAAGATGAGATTTCAACAGCAGTGAACACTGTTCTTGCACATGGCCAGGCTGCACAGGTGTTTTTATAGTGCCATAGTTGTCCTAGGTTGACCTTTCAGTTTACCTTTAATTTGTCAGAAGTGCCTCTGTTGAGGTGGTGAGAGACTGGCTTTCAGCAGAATGGTCATTTTACCTGACCAGGAAAGACTGTGCATCAGTCAGTAATTGATATTCCTGGTTAGTGCAAGAGATATCTAAGTAGCTAAGAGTTAACCAAGTCTTTGGATCTGTCTTCACCATATCCTGTCAATCAACAAAGTTCTCCTGACTGGAGACAGGGACTGGAGTGTGTGATTCTTGATTTGTCCAGGCTCTATTATTTTTCCTTTGACCTTGGCTAAGTCATGAATTGTTCTATGCTCTATTTCTCCTTTCACTAAGTTTTATCAGGTTGTATTGCCTGCACATAAAAGGCTGTGAGAACTTTCAGAGCTGAGATAATGTTAAAAAGCAGGTATTTCAGTCTCTTTGTCTTTACTTTTCTCACTGTGGAAAGAAGTTATAGGCAATGAGATAATTGGCTCTTGTGTCTGAGAATTTTCAGCTGATGGGGTGCCCTGAGGTGTTCACCCATCTCTGTCCCTGTCTCACAGGGGAACGCTGTGTTTTACCAGGACTTAGAACCAGACTCTTCAAGTAAGCTACTGGAGAGCAGCAGGAAGACATTGCTGCCTTTTGAAATAGTCTTTGTGCTTCATGTATAAAGTGTTTCTCAGAAAGTGTGATGAAAATAGATATTTTTAACTATGCAGCTGTGGAATGACACTCTGAAAACAATACAGAGTGTTGTTTCATCTTTTATTGTCAACGTATTTATAAAGGTGCAATTGCTAGATAATACTTTCCTTGCAGGTTTTTTCTTTGTAATTCCAGGGAAAATTATAACTTCACTGTGATGTATGTCTTGTAAGTCTCTGAGATTAACCTCAGTGTGTAAGCTATTAAGGCATCTTTTTAGACTAACAACCCAAATTTTATGTCTGACAATGTTTAGGGGGAAAAAAGTGCCATCCCCTATAACTCATAATTTTTTGTAAGTCAGAGCTCAACAGAGTTTGTTTAGGAAGACATCCTGATGCTCTCCTGGAAAGTGACTTTCAGAAGTTACATTTAAGGCTTTTCATGTTCTGATATGAGTGACAGGCAAAGGATAAAGAGGAAATCTTGTTGGCTGACCACCATCACCATTGATTTAGTAGTGCTGTAGAGCCCAGTTCAGTGCCTTTCACTGCCTGCTTAATAGCTGCAAATGTCAGAAGGATGGAATGGTTGCATTAAATGATTGGACTCTTAGCTGCTGAGAGTTTAGGAGTGAAAGGTTGTCCAAGGGGAAGAAGCGAGCTTCTTACATGGAGTCTTTCAGATAGGATTTTCCAAATGCTGGAATGCTGTGGATACTTCGGGCAAGGTGTTTATGGTATTACCTCCAGCTTGAAAAGTTTTTTAACCTTTTCTAACATGGTCTGCATGTGTAACATCTACAGCTCTATGTTGTAGTGCGGGAAAAAGAACAGAGCGTGAGTTTCTTGGCTTTGATTATCAGATCATGGGGTCTCTTTTGAAGTTGTTGGTGTGACATTTTACCCAAAGTACTTGGTTACTTTCACTTCCCCCATCTTCCATCTGTATATTCCTGTGCGTGCTACATGAGGGGTTCTTTGGGAAAGGATGTTTAAGCTGCATGTGCCAAGGCTGGTCCAACACTAGGAATCCCCTTGGGGGCAGTAAGGAACCGAGGGAGCCTTGGCTTCACTAGGAAGAAGTTTCCTTGGTGCAGGTTGCCCAGCATGAGGTAAAATCCGTGCAGAAAGGGCCACTTGCCACTTTCTCATGACTTAGCAAACAGTTCCTGTGTGTGCCTAGCAAGCCTCTGCTAGGAGCACATTGCTTTTTCCTCAGCCAGCAGTAGAGCAAAAAGTCCTTCAAACTTGCAGACAGTGATGAAAGCAGCTTCAGGGATGTTTGCAGGAACTGGTGTGTGTGTATCTTTTGTGGACATTAAACGAGGTTTGCATATACATTGTAGCTGCATAAGAGGTTGCAGAACTAGCTTGCAAAAACCGGAGGTCACAATGACTTCCACACCTGCTGAGTTCTTAAAAAAGAATTAAAAGAGTGCTACAGGGCAGTTTGCTGATTCAGCATGGCCTTACAGCTCCTGACCTTACCTTTCTATAAGAAAACAGTTTAATCTCAGTGTAATAGCTGTGTGCACCCAGTCCTGCTATGGCCCAGATCAAAAATTGCATGTAGATTTTTTCCCCCCCAAAACTGGAATGGAAGAGAAGCATTGAATTCTTATTTTTTCATCTACTTTTTTTTAAAAAATGTTAGCCTTTATTCACATGTGTGCTACTTTGAATAGCTATATAAATAACCTGGGGTTCCAGTTCAGCAACATATAGTAAGTGTTGCTCATCTGTTCTGCTTTTTTGGGCAACAGTAAAGGAGGTGCCTATTGTAGTTTGTTAAGATATGTCAGCTTCCTGATGTCCAAAAAGAATGCATGGAGGTCTTTTTACCCCAGATGAAACTTGTTTTTATCATTTAGAGGCACGCAGGCTTTGTGTGAGAGATGAATATTCCAGCATTAAAGATTAATGTAACTTGCTGCAGCGAGTATCATTACTGGAGGAAAAGTGCTTTTCCACATTGTAATTAACTATTCATAGTTCACATGCCATGAACTGGACTCTTCAATGTTAACTCTGAACTTCATTCCTCTCTTGGATTATGCAGCTGATATGACACTCTGCTCAAAAGTCTCTTTTAGCACATGTCTAACAAAGCAACCCTGCTAGGAAAAACTGCAATGGGCTGTGCAAAAAGATTGTGTGTTCTGGAGCAGTGATTGGTGTTAACAGACAGTGGTGCAAGGTTTGTGGTCTGATAGAACACATTCCTCAGCTAGCCAGGCTGCATAGCAAAGATTGCTCTTGGGAGAAGTCCCCGAATTCTTTGGCTCTTAGACAGCAAAGTCATACCAGTGACATGGCATGTTGGACCTTTTGTAAGGGGGAAGGACTTGAGATGAGTTTTGGTTTTGTTTTTCTTTAAATGCTGAGTTAAGTGCTGGAGAATAAAAGTCAAAATTTTACCAGTCAAAACTTTGAAGCCTTGGAAATATTCTGTTCTTCATGAAGTTTAGAGTATGTGATAGTGACCGTTGTGAGATCCTGATTTTAGCTCAAAAATGAACCTAAAATAGGTGTGGGTTTTAGTATGGTTGTTTTTTTTAGCAGTGCAGTCAGTGAAGAGGAGCATGCTGTCCTGCGAGGCAGCCCTCTTGGGGGAGTAAAATTATTAAAGATGGAAATAGCTGAAAGAGGCATGGATTCGGTGTTTTTTAATGCTGTAGATTCAAAAAGGCACCTATGGTGGTGTCTTATTTTAGGTTCACTTGGTTTTTTCCAAGTGCCAGTAAAACATTGGGTGTTCTTTTTAAGAGCAAAGCAGAGCAAGGGAGCACGTGAGAGGTGATTGTAGTCCTTGGTGTTTTATTTGAACATTCAGTACACCCTTGTCTTCATGGAACTGTCCTTACTCATCCCTACATCTCAGTTTCTCTGCAATCACCTTCCTTTCAGTGGCTTTGGAAGGAGGTGATTATAAGAATTTGGGAGTCCTTTATATTCCACAGAGAATGCATGGAAGTGTTAATGTAGCTCTGTGTGAATGTAGGTATTAAGGAGAGGATTAAGAGCAGGCTTTGGTTGGCAAGTACAAGGTATTTTACTTGTATTAAAAGCACAGATTATATCAGCAGAATCTGCTTTGAACCACTAAAGGTGATAAAGCAGCTCATCCTCATGGTTGGAGTCTGATGCTTCATATGCCACTAAGGATGACACTTGTAAGAGTAAAAAAAAAGCCAAATATAATTGTGTAGGTGTTTCAGTTTTGTCCCTTAAAGCTTGCTATAGTTCAAAGAACCCAATGAAAATATATTAATTCCACCTAGTAATAGAATTGATATTTCTAGGGAGCTTCTGTAGCCTGCTATATGCACAGGCTCACTCCTATCTTTGTAAATGAAGAAAACATTCTTTGGTATTTTATTAAATTTCAGTGTGGCAGTTTTGTACACTGCTGTCTCGTTTTTATTTCTTTTAAGACATAAGATTTTTTAATTTAATTTCTTTTGGTTCCCTGTTAGTTCCTTAATAGCTTTTAAACATTATTTCCATATATGTCGCTGAAATGGATGATTTTTATTACAAGAGTAGCGGTCATTTATCATGGGAAAGGGAAAGTAATCCTTCCTTTTTAAAATTATAGGCTTAAATGCTTCTGACTTTGCAAACATTGCAAATTTTCACTATAGAAAAGGTATCTGTTAATCTTACAGCCCTTGTGGAAAGACATCAGTTTGCACTTTTAAGTCCATTTTATGCAGACTAATATGACCTTATTTGTAAGTGAGTTAAAGGTTATTGAAACTGAAAGCTTTCTTCAGGTCCACAACACGTTAAATACAGGAGCACTTCCTGTGACATTAGTGTTAAGCATATAATTGAGTGCTGTGCTGAATTAGGGTCTGATGTCATTCGGAATGTGCTGCAGGACTCTGTGTGTCTATTAATGTTCCTTAAGGAAAGGAGGAACTTAACGGACCTGGAGCTGCAGGAGAAATCAAACCCAACTAGTAAATTCTGGTTTAAATGTATTCAACCATTACTTGGCAGTTGAAGACAATTGCTCTCTTTTATTATTATTTTTTTTTTCCTTCATTGCAAAGTGTGTTTGCTTCTTGACAAGTTGGGGAATATTAGAGGGACATGGGTCAGCAGGGCATGTGCTCATATTGCAGTGTCAGTTACTCTCAGTTCATCAAATCACACTCTGCAAATAAACATTTCAGTGGGACCAGATGCTTCGGGGTGCTCTGGAGCCTGTAGAGTTTTAGTGCACAGGATGAATGTGCACAACAGTGTTTTAACATTTTGGGCAGGTTCTTAAGTCAAGTTTGTTCTTCATTTGAAATCTGTTTTAAAGAACAGGAGAAACAAGCTACACTAACCAAATCTGAGTGCCAATGGCATGTCCCAGGCTGTCCCTTTTACACTTGTTTATACTGGAACCTATTGGAGATACTTGCTCAGGAAAATGAAAGAGAATGTTCTGGTGCTGTAGGAGTGAGCTGAGCAGCGTTACACACTTAGGAGGAATCTTGACATCATTTCATACTGTGAGAAGAGCTTTTGGTCCTACTAAAGAAATGGAAGGATAATTTCTGGTTATTTCTCTCTATGAGATGAAGTTGCTGCAGTATCTGAGGCAGCCATTTGGTTTTAATAAATAGTGTAATTTCAATGGTTTTGTAAGTAACAAGTGGGTAAGAGGTGCTTTCCTAAGAGTTCAACAGGTTCAATTATGTGGATCTGTGCAGTTGTCTTTGATAGAGGAACTACAAAGGACATAGAAAACAACACTGCCATGTAAGTGAAGATAAAGCAGAAAAGCAAAGCTGTTTGGAAGTTGGATGAGGTGGATCAGGACTTGTCTAAGGATGAGGTCCCACAGCTTTTGTGGATAAGTGTTCCAGGCCTTGGCCTCCCTTGTGAATTTTTTTCCGTGTATAAAATAGGGATTTCTCACTGTAACTCATGTCCATGGACTCTTCACCTTGAGGAAAATTATACTGGGTGTCAGTTAAGAAAAGCAGAGTTAGTTTTTAAGGCTTACAACTCACTTTTCCCAGCAAAATTCCTATACTGTCTGGAGTTCTTGATGCTTGGGAAAGGTAGGTAAAGGGTACTATAATAGTATTAAGGTTTGTTTCCTCACTGAAAATATGATCCAGTCCTTAATGTATCAGTGACACTTCTCATTATGGTAAGAAAAAACATGTTTTGTTTTCTTCCTAAGTGAAGCTCCTGCAAATCCTTGCAAAGTTATTACTCTGCAGATGTGTCTCCATTTGGATTTCCCAGCTGTTGCTTTGCTGTTGTGTGGTTCTGTGGACAGCTGCTGCAGTAGTGCATCAGTGGTCCCTTGAAAACTGGCTTTTCAGAAGGATGAAGTAGGAATAGGACTGAGTTTTAGAACATAGTTCCCATCTGTTTCTTAGCTTATTATATAATGAACTCATACCTTGCTGAAGGTCACTGTAAACTTGCTGTGCTTGGGTTTCTTGGGCTGCTCAGGTGCTCTTGCTTCAAGTGTTTGTTCTGAATGGGGAACATGTTTGGCAGCTGTGGAAGGCTGATTCCTGTTCAGTGATTTCTTCAACTCTGTTACCTTAAACGGTAGGGTTTTTCCTCCCCCTTGCTGTCTTCAAAATACAGTGAGCACAAAACTTTGGAATGCTTTGGCTGATTAGCTGACTCCTGTGCAACTGGCTGAATTGCTGGTATTCTACTGATTGCATTACATCATTATAAAGATATTGTAAAACTTAATGGGAGTGTTCTAAAATGTAACTCTCTTTTTTTTTCCCCCTCTCCATAGGCTCATAAATCAGTGAACTTTGTTTCAACTCTGCTTCAGATCACTATGTCCGAGCAACTGGATTTACCAGTGAGACAGGCAGGCAAGTTTTCAGATTTTCTTTTCATTGTATCTACTCTACTGATGCATACACACAAGTACACATGCAGATAAAGAATTCTAATGGTTCTAATGTCAAGCACTCTGAAGTTGGGAGTTGCTCAAATTTTGCCATCACAAGCTATTATCTGGCACCCCACGCAGTGTAAGGAATACAGAAAGAAAAGATGTCTGGCTCTTGAATGGTTCCTTCCCCTTTATCTCTAGTGAACATTCCTGGGGGAAGCAGAATAGTTTATGGTGCTGGTGCACTTGGTCCAAGGAGGTCATTTAAACTTGTACTGTGAGCACTAATGTTTCTAAACATACTAAGTAGAAGAAAACAAATTATGTTGTTTTGAACCCTGATTCTTTGCACGTGAGCCATCAGTAAAATTGGATGTTGATTATTGACAGCCCCACACATCACCTTAAAGCTGCTCTAAGTACTTGATAGAGGTTTTTAGTACAGTACTTCAGTGGGTTTTCTGACTGGTCAGGAGGATGTGATCTGGATTGCTTATTTGGACCATCCATGTAGTAGAGTACTCTAAGTTGTAGCCTAAGCTTAGCTCACATTTTTATCTTACTGCTTGGGGGTACCATTCAAATGATGACTCACAAAGCTTACAAATATAACATGCAAAAAAAAAAAGTTTGAAGAAAACCTATGAAATTTCACCCTCCAAACCCCAAAGCATCCTGTGGAGATTGGGGATGGCTCATTCGACGCCCAGCTTACGAACTGTGTTTCCAAAGCAATTAATGATAAATCCCTCTGAGGACTGGCTGAAGTATCTATCACTTCAGTCTTTTAAATAATCTGCTGAGTGTTTCTTGTCTTCTGCAGGCACTTTCAGAAGCCCTCTGGTTTCTGAATTTTCAAAAGGTGCATGTGGGAATACACAAAACAGACAGTGAAGCAGACCTGATTAGTATAACTGGTTTGGTGACAGAAATGCCCTGGTGAGGGCAAACAGTGCTTTGAGATTACAGAAGATGGGATTTAGTCTGTTTACTGGAAACAGGAGATGGGATTAAAACTTGTCCAAACAAGCATGTTTTAATATGTATGAGTTTGACTGTAACATGTATAATCTAATCATTGTAGTGAAAATTATTAACCTGTTAAAATAGTATATAAGCTGTTAAGAAACTCCAATAAATCGTATCCTGACCACCAGAGTTGGGGTACCCGTCCTTCATTCAACCCCGATAGGTGCATATGAAATTTAGGAAGAGAAATGGCTTTGTGGACTTTTATGTAGTATTAGATAAGTGGTAACTTTGTTGCCAGTTTGCCATTTGAGATTTACTGTTGCATGTTGTAAGTACTTTTCTAAGTGCTGTGATTTACACTTTGCCATGCAAGCAGTTTGGATTTGGTCATCAAATGGTAAATTCAGGCTGTGTTCCAGGAGCCCGATTGCTACAAATTGCTGTAGCCCATAACCTGGGTATAAAGGAGCTCTGTTTCTCTAGCATTCATTCCTGTATCACAAACTTAATTAGATTTTTTTGTTTGTTTACAAGGGATGTTTTAGGTTATCATTAGTATTAATCAGCTTTTCTTTTTCAGTTTTAATGAAAATATTGAGAAAATCATTATAATGGCTTTTTCAGAAGTGTGTTGCTAAATACTTCCACAATTACTTACCTGAATCACAGATGAAAGCAATACCATTAGTATTTTTATGTTAAATGGGTGAAAGAATACAAATTTAGTATGTTATTGGGTTAATAACTTGCATGGTTTATGTATTTTGATTTTCCTACTTAGGAAGGCCCAATGCTTTTGTAATTTTGGTCGGTTTTGTTCAAAAAAACCATTTGCTTGCAAGATGTGTGTTTGTTTTGTGCTTTGAATGCCTGTCAGCTGATTTGCCACTCTTGTTTCACAGGGGTTATCTACTTGAAAAATATGATAACCCAGTATTGGCCGGACCGTGAAAGTGCTCCAGGAGAGATCCCACCTTACTCCATCCCAGAAGAAGACAGGCACTGTATCCGTGAGAACATTGTAGAAGCCATTATCCACTCTCCTGAGCTGATCAGGTGCAGTTTTAGCCTCTGCATGAATTGCCTGTGGATTCTGACTGTGGGATTTCTTTATTTTTTTATTTTTTTCCCCGGCCAAGATCACCCACGTGCTCAGCATCGTCACACGCTGTGTATCCTAAACTAGAATTAATGTAGATGGAAAAACACTTTTCAGCTGGTGTAACATTTAGAAATTGAAAATTCTTTAAGTGGAGAATGTTAAGCAGAACCTACAGAACCTAAACCTTCTAAACAAAAAGAAAGTCTAAGAATGGACAGTATTTGCTGCTTCAACACAAGAATTATTAAAATAGTAGTGACTTATTTAATTGTTGTGCTTTTGATTTCCAGAGTACAGCTTACTACTTGCATTCACCACATTATCAAGTATGATTATCCAAGTCGCTGGACTGCAGTTGTGGAGAAAATTGGATTTTATCTCCAGTCTGACAATAGTGCTTGTTGGCTTGGAATTCTTCTTTGTCTTTATCAGCTTGTGAAAAACTATGAGTAAGTTCTTTCTGGTCTTTCTCCATATAAACCAGCAGAATGAATATATTTGTGTCTATTTTTTTGCTCTTTGTGTATATTTTACCCATGTAGAATTGCCTATGGGACTGCACAGAGGTGGTGGAAATGTAGTCTTAGAAAGTATTCCTGCCTACTGGCTATGCAGATGCTGGCTCACGTATTTTCTCCACTAAAAATTACAGGGAAACTGCCTTTATTAAAAGTGAATTCAGAAAAAAGGGGTGTTTTAAAACCTTAACGTGGTAGTTGGGTTTTTTTGGATTGATGGCAGTAAGAAAGTCTGCTCAAAATCATGACTTTTGCAGGAATTTATTATTTAAATCAGGTTTAAACTTTTAAACAATTTGTACTCTAGTACTTGGTGAAAGTAATAACCATATAAATGTTTCAAAGTGTGAAATCTGAAATGCTGGGAGCTCAGAATTAGTTAACTGACTTTGCTATGATCACTTGGGTGATCAAGAAAAGGACAGTCCTGGAGTCAGGGAATTGCAGTAGTGGAACTGATGGAATCCACAGCTTACTCTTGTAAAGCATTGGAATGCATAACATTTCTATTTCAGTTTCTTGAGTTAAAATGTTGCATGGAAAAATTTCCATCTAATTTCACGAATTTTACATCCTGTAAAACAGTGAATGTCAGTTTCTCAAAAATACTTTTGACAGGAATGCCATAAGGATCTTTCTAATCCCAAGTGGGAGTTTTCTTAGTGGCTGGAAATTGCAAGTCCTGCTAGGAAAGGAAAGCAAAAACTTAAACATCTTTAACCAAATATGCTGCAGAGATCTGTGAGCTGTAAATCAAGACGTGTTCAGTGGTAGTGAGTTATGATGGTAGAAACGCATTTTTAGGGATCTGAGTGCAGTCCCTGTGATAAGGTAACAGGTGTGTCTGCAGTCCCAGCTGATCCAACACTTCAGCTGAGGCCAGGAACTGCTCCTGCTTGCTCAGCTTTCTGGTGGAGTCAACAAGGGTGAGTTGCATGTCACGAATCATGTAGGAATGTGCACATTTCAGTGTGTTTCTCTCAGTTTAGTGGGACACGAATCTGTGTAATGTTATGACTGACCAAGTTTTTACTGCCTGAGTTGTAGGAATATTTAAGTTTAGATTTTTTTTTTCCCTTAACATGGGACATAAATATCTTGGAGCTTTTCACATTTTTTTTCCTTCAAGTTCAACCAGCAAGATCAAATGGCTGCTCTTTGCATAGTAATTTTTTCCTAGTCTTTTTCTTTTGTTTTTTGGTGAAAATTAGAAACTGAATTTTCCTGAGCAATGTTAAAACTTAATGTTTGGGTTTCTGGTTCGGAAAATGCATGAAAACTGTATTATTGAACAGGATTTTGGAGCTCAGTGTTTTCTAATAGTTCTTACAGAACATGCCATCTGGCAGTAAATTGAATAGTCTTTTTCTTGTTATATTCTGAAAATTGCCACTGTTTAGGAAGCTGAGTATTGATATTTAATATTAGTGAAAAGTCTACAAAAATGTGTTTGGAAAACAAACCAAACCAAAGCTCAATCCTCTAACCCAGAAATCTCCCACAGGAGTCAAACTCTCTGACAAGTATTGATTGCTGAATCAAGAAATAAATGTACAATCATAAAATGATATTCTACCTTGTTATGGTTATCACCAGTACAGATGAGATCCTGCTCTGCTGTGATAACTCTGAATCAATTAGGAGTTTCCTATGTACTAATTCAAATTTGGGGTAAAGATTTCAAAATGTGGCTTCGTTTCCTTTCAGGAATTTTAAAATGTTTGAAAAAGAAAGGGCAGCCTTGGTTTGAGCATGGGCAAGCTGGTGTGCTGTCCCCAGCATAGAAGGCCTGAGGTTTTATTTCAAGGGTGGTTGCCTGCTCAGTCTGCCCCACAGCCTGGAATCCACCTTCTCTGTTAGGTTGTGACTTTGGGCAAATTAAATGCTGAGATATGAGAGCCATTGGGGCAGCTTGTGAGAGACTTCTCAGTTTGCTTTATCCAGTGTCAGTGAAGCAATTTAGCTTTTGCAAATATTTTTATAAATTGTGAACTCTGATGACATCTGTAACCTTGTCTGGCTATGGCTTTATTTCTGATTCTGTCACAGGAACTGGCTGGGGTTTCTTTTTGAGTCAGAGGTTATGAGCTGTCATATGCCCATATGTGCATGTCCTACTCATGCCTACACTGGGGCAAGGTGAGCTTTCTCAATTTAAAGCTGCCTGAAAACACTACAAAACTGGTTTTGTTCTTCTCTAAAGGTACAAGAAACCAGAGGAGCGGAGTCCCTTGATAGCTGCAATGCAACATTTTCTGCCAGTCCTGAAGGACAGCTTCATTCAGCTCTTGAATGATCCATCAGACCAGTCTGTCCTTATCCAGAAACAGATCTTCAAAATATTTTATGCCCTTGTCCAGGTAAAAAACTTTGTCTATACTTGAACAATTATTTAAAGCATTATGCTTTTCCTTAAAATAGTGAATGACAAGAATATTACAGTATTAGATTACATCTGAATCATTTTCCCTACTACTCAGCTCCATGAATCACAGGTTTCTGATTGTCTTGTTCTTTTACTTTTGAACAGTGCTATTCCTGGTTGGCATTAGATAAAACTTACACATGCCATCCTCTAAGGTAGGGTGTTTGCTGGAAAACCAGTTAAAAAATGAGTTTTCCAAGGACAGATTGTGGAGGCCACCCTACAGAGAATTGCCAGTGTAAATATAGCAGTTTGGAATGGAACTGCTGTTAAATGCTTCAGAAATTAGAGTAACATCCATTTAAGTAGCATTTTAGCATTGCATAAGCACAATGAACTGGAGCAAAGACCTCTAGCACCTTTGAGGATATTTAGGATATAGGTTAGATTGTGTTGAGTTCTTTAGCCTGGTTTTTGAGGTAAATTGCTAATCTTTCATGGTAGCTAAGTGTAGGCAAAGATTTTGAAAGCTAAAATTCAAATGATAAAATAAAAAGTTATTATAAAGCAATTTAAAATTAATTTCCCCTTTTGTTTTCTTTTAACAAGTACACACTACCTTTGGAGTTGATAAATCAGCAAAACCTGACTGAGTGGATAGAAATCCTGAAGACTGTTGTTGATAGGGATGTACCAGCTGTAAGTGGCTTTTGGCTATTTATGTCTTTTAAGCTTAAGTCTTTTTTATTCATCAGAATGTTAAACAGTCTAATATTTTGTTTTTTCATTCTTTTTTCTCTACAGATGCCAAGAAAATAATATATAAAAAAAAGATTAGGCTAAATGGGGAGTTTTAAACAGACTAAACAAATTTTGAAATTTGTAGCTTGTATGAGAGTTCTGCTTTCAAATTATAGCAAAACTTACTTTGTCTTCTTGTTTCAAATATTTATCAATCATTTAGGCATATTTCGTCAGTTTTATTTTTAGATATGCTCTACTTCCTACTTCTATTAAGCTAGAAGTTAAAATGGCAGGTTAAAAGCAAGACTGTAGTTCTAATTACATATAATTTGAACTCTTTGTGAATAATTGGTAAATAGTATTTTTTTTTTCCCTAAAGGAAACCCTTCAGGTTGATGAAGATGATAGACCTGAGTTGCCTTGGTGGAAATGCAAGAAATGGGCTCTGCATATCTTAGCTAGACTCTTTGAGAGGTATTTTCTCTTCCATTATTATTTTTAAAAAACCCCAAGCAAATACTCAAGTCAGTAATATTGCTGTGCCCTTGAGTTCACATACTTGCTTTTAATTCTAGGTATGGAAGCCCTGGTAATGTTTCCAAGGAGTACAATGAGTTTGCTGAAGTTTTCCTGAAGGCCTTCGCTGTTGGTGTTCAGCAAGTAAGAAACACTGAGTGTGGGGAGAGTATTAGGATAAGTTTAGAGTTACTACTGATTGCTTATTTAATTATTTGCTGCAAAGGCTTCTTGCTCTTATTCACACTTTTTTCAAGCACATTGGTATGGAAAGCAGTGATGTCTGTGGGCTAAAAAAAGGAATGATAAAGAAATTATCAGTTTGCCACATATCACAATCTGCTTTCCACTCACAAGCTCTCAGATGAGCTTCAGACAAATGCTACCAATTTTTTTCCTTTCTGAAAGACATGGGTATATATGGTGTAGTTGACCTGCAGAACTGCCTTTTAAACTCTGATACAGGGGTTCTTGACTTCAAGTCTATAAATATTAAATTTTCAGCCTTCTGCAGAAGTCTGATCAAGCTGAGGCTCTCTTATAGACAGGTAACTCTGATGTTCCCTTTCCACTCATCTCCCTGTTTGGGGCTGCCACTTGTGCTGTGTTTTAGGGTCTGCTGTATGCAAAGAATCTTTAGATCAATTAAAAACCTCAGTTATGTTTTTATAAAATTTCCTCGTATTTGGTTCATAAATACCTTTATTTTAAGATGATAGGTTGCAAATGTAAATAGACTATTGATTCCTGAAAATCTCACAGTGTGCAATGTTTTCTTCAAAGCCTTAAAAATAGACAAATAATTCTTAGTTCAGTTTAGGTTCTCTTAATTTCTAATAAAATTATAATGAATTATAGGACTTCAAAAGAAGAAATGTAGGGAAAGTGTCTCATAAATCCATGCTTTTTGAAGGTTGGCCAAAGTATGGAAAACATTTGTCACATTGACTGTGAGGCAGTATATGCCAACATTCCCCTCAGACAGGTGGTGTCATTGCTTCCTCAGGTGCTCACCTGTCACCTCTAGATGACATTAGACAGATAATTATTGAATGTTCTTTGAAGGCTTACTGGTTGCTTTGCACTTCCAAGATAAAATAAATTTCTGACAAAAGGCTATGGCCAAAAGTAGTCTTTGAAAAGGTAATTTTAACAGTTTGATAAAATACTTGTTTTTCTTTACATTCTCCTTGAATCAGATTTGATCCTTACTGTACTGCAGCTAGGAAACTCTAAGAATTCAGGTATTTTAAAGAAAACTGCTAAAAAATCAATACTTTATCAGGCTTATTTTGTTCCTAAATAATGTAACTTGTTTAGGAAGACGGACTGTATTTAAGGTTCTGCCCTCCATTTTTCTGCAGAAGATAGATCTTGGGCCTCTGCTCAGGACATGGACTCTGTCAAATAAATGTTGTGGAAGGTTTTTGAGCAGGATGTGTTTCTTTACAGAAATTGGAAATCTATGAAATACTGAAGGATACAAATTTGGATCATACATTTCATTGAGTTGTCTCTACTCTCCAAAGTGTTTACACCCTTTTAGTAAAGGAGTAATAAATAAATACAAGGCATGAGACTATAGGCGGTTCAAGCATAAACTTGAAACATACTGCTAATATTATTGTCATGATTGCTTCTCATTGATTAGCCTCCACCCCTCCAAAAAAAAAATACCCTACACCTTCAGCATTCACTGAAGCTGAACTTTCTTAGCTTGTCCAAAGCAGGCTGAGCTGCCAGGCTGGAATACCCTGAATTTATCCCTTGTGTTGGCAGCTGATTTGCTCAAAACACTTCTCATGAGCCTGAACTAAGCCTTGGTTGGACACTGCTGCCTTGTAGTTCCTTGGCACTGTTACAGAATTTTAATTTATTTGCCCCAGAGAGTGCATCCTGCTTTTCCTCACTGCAGTTCTTAGTAATTTTCTTAATTTTTTAATATCTTTATCTATTACATCTGAATCATGAAACTACATGCATCTTCTTGGATAGTCCTCAAAACAGCTTGAACTTTGCCTCTCCTCTATCCTAACTCAATACCTTGGTACTCAGGCATTGGTACCAACCAGTAATTTCTCTCCAAATCCTGAAGGTTTTTAAGCATGAGCAGTTCAAACTTTGGGAACTGATAAAGCATCTAGAGCACAAAACTGTTTGTAAACCTGTGAATACTTTGATGAATGAGTGCAAGGCAATTCCTTTGGGAAAAACACTTCAGTGTTTGTGTAAAAAAAATGGTATCAGCAGCACCCATTTTCAAAATAATTAATCTTGTTTGCCCCAAATTTTTATTTTGGTACTATTACTGGTTTATAGATATCTTTTCAGCACCTTTGGGGTTGGATTTTTTTAAAAGTGCTTCTTTTGTGTGGAGACTTACATGAAGCCCTGGAAATGGGATGTGCCATTTCTCTCCAGTTAGTGATGCTGCTTCTGAAGGTGCAGTGTTTCCACTGACCTGGATTGGGCTAGAGGGAGTTCCCTTTGCATTACCCATGCAAAACTCCTGTGAGCTGTAATTTAATTACTGGGCATGGTCCCATGTCTGTTTCATGAGCTTATGTGTGGAGAGCCATGGACTTGGAACACAGGTAGATAGTTCCCTGTGAGGAGTTCCAGTGCCACCTCAGGAGAAGAGTGGAGCCCAGAGAGCCAAAGGGAGTGACTGATGGATCACTCCACACACACACACACACATGTTCCTCACACAGCTGTGTGGCTGTGAGGCAGCACAGAGGCACAGAGCAGTAGACTGTGAGTGTAGAGTGTTCTGATCCTGTAGCTGGGTGTGAATTTCTGCCCTCAAAGACTGAAGATGGAACAATAAACCTGAGGGCAAGGCCCCCTGGCGTGTGTTGGTGAATTAGCATGTATGGTTTGTGTTATTAAAGGATGGTATTTTTAAAAAATGTGCTAGCACCCAATATGAGCCGCAAATTGTCTTATAAAATTAACAGTGACATTTGGTAGAAGGATTAGTCAGTAACCCATTTTAGCCTAATGAATAAATGGGGGTTTTGTTCAGTTTCGAGGGGTTCTTAGGTAAGCTTGTGAGGGAGGGTGGAATCTGGTGAAAATGGTCAGTGCTGAGTATCAGCTATTGATGAGATCTGGTTTCTCTAGGTGTTGCTGAAGGTGCTGTATCAATACAAGGAAAAGCAGTACATGGCTCCTAGAGTTCTGCAGCAAACGCTGAATTACATCAATCAAGGAGTGTCTCATGCTGTCACCTGGAAGAATCTGAAACCTCATATTCAAGTAAGCCATTTTTGGGGTTTAATACTTAGATGACTCAGAAGTACATTAGTCAGTCTTCTGTACAGTGTTTCCAGCCTTGCTACAATTCACATTTTAGGCACTTCTCTTATAAATTGCTGGTGGAAAGAGTTTAAGCCAGTTTAGTGAAGGTTACCTTGAAACATAAACAAAGCCAGCTAATTTATTGCTGTCTCTCCTTTGTGCTTTAATTTATTAAGGATTAAAATCCAACACAGCAACACAACATATTTGGAGATTGTGTTAGCTGCTGAATTTATGGCATTGAATCATCTCCACATGCCATTATCCAAAGCCAGTCTAGAGTCTTGTGTTGTATTGTAACTACCTAAACACAAAAGATTGTAAAGTGCCACATAAATCCACTCTAAATCCAAGGAGTTTTAGAATGTTACCATTTTATATGAGGAAGTGACAGGATGGAGAAAATCTGTAAAATACAGGACAGAATAAAGAGATTGATTTACTAGTGCTAACCTGTTTTCAATCTCTTGTTTTATTCCAGGGAATCATCCAAGATGTTATTTTCCCATTGATGTGCTATACAGATGCTGATGAAGAGCTTTGGCAAGAAGATCCATATGAATATATCCGCATGAAATTTGGTGAGCATTTAAAATCTGCTCATGTTAGAGAACGATTTCATGCAAAGCTGGGATTTTTATGGGGTGTTTTTGTGAAAACAGAGATGGCTTTAATCTTAAAAAAAAAAAAAGGGAGAAACACAGTGCATTAACCAACTAATAGAAGTTAATTATATTAACTTGGACATATTAGTGGAGAGAGAATACAACAGTCAACAATGACACAGGAGTTTGTGCACTTGTAAAAGCATTTCATTTTTAGAGTTACGAAGTTTTTATTACAAGTCAAACAGTCCTGGTCTTGCTAACAACAACTGCATAAATTTAATGTAATTTAAAGGTTATGCCTTAAAACAGCTAATATTTCAGGCCCTGAATTTCTTAGGGAGTTTCACCCATGGCACAGTTCAGATCAGATTTACCCCAGTGGTAAATGACACATTATGCAGTAAGCCTGGCATTCCACACTTGTCCCATTTCACCTCCTGTGCTCTGCTACTTTTATGTCAGGGTTTACTCTAAGTCTGTGCAGTCCTCTGAGGCTGGGAACAAAAAAATACTTCAGACTCCCTGAACAAATTCTTCGCTCCACTAGGAATGTTTATGTGGCTAGAGCAAGGAATCTTGAGGGGTTTGGGGGTTTTTATCCCTCGGGTCAGAGGCATACCTGTAAACACTACAGGTATTACACAAGGCTCTGATAATCCTCTTCTGCAGAGAAATGAGAAACTGAGCATTTTTTAACCCAATTAATTCTGTGTGCTAGCCTGTAGAGCAAATAGCATCCATGTCAAAACTTGACTGCTGTGTCTGCTTCTCCTGTTACAAAAGGTTTATATTACAAATAAGAGACATAGAACTTCAAATTAGACATGCAAAACATGAAACATATGTATCCAACCACATGTTACTCTTTGGTCTTGGAATATCTCTAGCAAAGTGATAACCACCTGAAGGGTGCTCTTTCTTTCATATTAAATACATTGGGATCATGAACTGCAATAAAGCACCACAATTTATAACTGTTACAATGTTTTTTAACAGATGTATTTGAAGACTTCATTTCTCCAACAACTGCTGCTCAGACATTATTGTTTACATCATGTAGTAAAAGGAAAGAGGTAAGCTGTTCAAGGATTATACTGAAATACCACCAGCTAAATTCAGTTTATTTGCCTGAAAGAGCTATTAATAAATGTTTTACTTTTCTGCTCTCTTATCATAGTATGTTAAATTTGAAATTTCAAATTTATTTTGCACTCGTGTATTTATGATTTTGGGATTTGCAAATTCCCCTAGGACCCATTCTTGATAGAATATTGTGTGTTTATAACAAAGACATAAAACATTGCCCAAATTCCAGACTTGGAACAGGCTGTTAGACATTGTAGCATTTCAGAGCACAGAGAATGGTACCTGGGATGATTGACTGGAATACTTTGACTAACCTTATATGTAATCTAGGTCCTGCAGAAGACAATGGGCTTTTGTTACCAAATCCTTACGGAGCCAAATGCTGATCCTCGCAAGAAAGATGGTGCTTTACATATGATTGGTTCCTTGGCTGAAATTCTCCTAAAAGTAAGCAGAAAAAATCTGGTGATTCTTTTCAGCCTTTTTTTTGCCCCTCCTATACTTTCTCTAACATACAGTGCCTTAGAAGAAATGCAAATAGCTCTGAGTTCACAAGTTTCTGAATTGCTGCCAGTTTTTTTTAAGCTGTTGAAGTTAATTCTTTTGGGTTTAATGTCATCTTAATTACTTAATTACCAAAGTTTTATAGGTCATGTTCAAGTTCAGATTATTGTTTTACGTTCTTTTAAGTTCTGTGCTTCTGGTGAGAATTACTGCACCATTTCTGTGCTACACTTAATTACATTCCCTTTTTTGTGGGAGGACGGAAAAAAGTGCATCCAGTGAAAGGCTGTTTATTTAATGGATTCTTTTGTGTATGGAAGAGAGGAAATAAAATGAAATTAGTGATGTTGTTCAGTTAAAATGGTAGCAAAATTGGTGAATGGCATAGATTTGTATTTGGACCACAGCTCTAAGCAGTTTCCCTTTTACTTTTTCCCACTTTTACTTTTGATGCCAATGTGCTGCCAATTGAAAGGCGTCTCTTGGGGTCAAAAAATGGCTGGAGGAAAAAGTGTCACTATTATGACTGAAATTTTTTTAAATCCATGTAGGTTCCAAGCTTAATTACTAATACAGGAGATCACTGTTGCATAATTGACTTTATAAAAGGGCTAAGTTAAAAGTCTGAGGGTTTTGTTACACTCTTCACATTTTAATGTGTGTGACTTTTTTTACTGGAATAAAAATACATTTTTATATGAAGTTTTAAACTGATGTGCTTCCTTTATCTTTTGACAGAAAAAGATCTATAAGGATCAGATGGAATATATGTTGCAGAATCATGTGTTCCCTCTCTTCAGCAGTGAGCTGGGTTACATGAGAGCACGGGTAAGAAATCCTGGCGTTTACTGGTGAGATACACTGTTCCAACTGAAGAATTTAGAAATCTTCAACTTCTTCCCTCTCACAGATGCTCTCCTTTCTGCACCTTTTCCATAATAAACTGTACACTTATTCCAGGGATGAGTACCAGTTTTTACATGTGATTATAGATAGCCCCTGTGTAATTTTGAAATGGCTGCAGCATTGTGTGCACAGTTTCCCATCTGTGTCTGGTGGTAGGGTCTGTGTGTGTTTTGCACACAGTCTGTACTGCTCACACAAAACCTGTGGCCAAAGATGAACCTGAGATCATAGTACTGGTCTAGTGATGTCTGCAGGACAGCCTCCCACTGACCAGCCTCCACACTCTCAGACATCTCCATCACTGAAAAGCCTTACAGTGTTGTTGTTCAACAGGAGTTGCACCTCAGATTCAACCACTTGTGTAGGTTATGGGTGTACAAATAGTTGATAATCCTGTTTGTAGGTTTTGCAGCTCCGAATTTCTTCAATGTCTTTGTTTTTTTTTTCAGGCTTGCTGGGTTCTTCACTATTTCTGTGAAGTCAAATTTAAAAGTGACCAGAATCTTCAGACAGCCTTAGAACTCACGAGACGGTGTCTGATAGATGATAGGGAAATGCCTGTGAAAGTGGAAGCTGCAATAGCTCTTCAAGTTCTCATCAGTAATCAAGAGAAAGGTAAGAGCCCTTTCTCACAGCTATAGGAAGCTTCAGTGGAATAGGTGTTAACTTTGTGATGTTCAGGCAGACTTCTTCTCTTCTTCCCTGATGTTAATTTCCCTCTTGCAGTTGTATCTTGTAATCATTTATTATAATTTTTCAGCTAGAAAAGTTAAATTTTTTTTACTAAATTATACAATAAATTGCATTTTAACATTATAAGACATGATTATGAAAACATGGTAAACAAGAGCTTCATGGTACAGTAAATCCAGTTTTATAACACCTAATAATTGAATCAGAAGTACAGTGGCAATATCTGTCTTGGCAGATATTTGTTCATGTTAAAATTTATTTGAAGAAAACAAAAAGGCTGTCTTGATCCAGGCAGGTTTTACGTGGCTTAGTGTTCCTGAAGCTGGCATAAAAGCCACAAAGCAAACATAAATTAGATATTTAATATTTCAGGTAGTTTGACAAAGGTGTATATTGTAACCATTGCCATTCAATTAACATTTGCATAGATCAGTAATCTTGCATTTTATGATTCTAGACCGTAGAGCTCTGTTTTTTATGCTTAAATTTTGATTCTCTTGTTGTATATTATTAATTTTTTTTCCTGAATAGAAGTATTGCTATAATGATTTATACTACCCATGGTTTTGTATGTTAATGCTCAAGCACTAAATAAAATTCTTTGAGGTTGAGGTTCTTACACCGATCTGTGGTTTTCTAAGAATGTTAATTCAAACATTCCACCTGTTTTACAGCTAAAGAATATATTACTCCATTCATTAGACCTGTAATGCAAGCTTTGCTTCATATTATAAGAGAGACTGAAAATGATGATCTTACTAATGTGATTCAGAAGATGATCTGTGAATATAGTGAAGAAGTTACCCCAATTGCAGTAGAAATGACACAGCATTTGGTGAGACTTTACAGTGGCTTGGGGAGATGTTTAATATGGGAAAGATTGGTATTAAAATTGATTGCTGAGTTTGACCATCAATTAATAGCTGTTGTTACTCCAGTCTATTTAAGTGCATTGATACAAGTAATTTTCTTCTACATTTAGACAGTTTTCCTTCAGAAGTGGCTTCGTAACTTACACCAAGTGGAAATTTCTAAGAACAGTTCTAGAAATGTTTGCAAAATCTTTGCATATTTCCTCCTGATAGTGGTAATAATGATACTGGTAGCACATTTTAGGTAGTCTCTAAAATGTCACTTAGGTTGTCTGTTTTAAAATATTAAATTAAAGAGTAGATTTTAAATGAAAAGTTTGGTGTGAAAATAAAGTTGACTCTGCAGGAGAAATTCAGAGCTTGAATGGCCATATCTAGCAAGTTGTATTAATGGCTGCAAAAACAGGGAGCACATAATGTCATTTATGTATTTTTATTCATGAGTAGATGAAGGGTGATGCTCCAATGGCTTAACATTCAAATTTTATCATCCTGAAAAAAATTGCAGAGCAGTCACCTGCTATTATTTGTACACGTTTTTTCAGCAGAAGTGCTTCTGAAATTTTGTAGAATATCATACTTTCACAATTTAATGACATATTTATGGGTTGTTCTGCTATTATGTGCAGGCAATGACATTTAACCAGGTGATCCAGACTGGTCCAGATGAAGAGGGCAGTGATGACAAAGCAGTGACAGCAATGGGAATCTTGAATACTATCGATACACTTCTCAGTGTAGTTGAAGATCACAAGGAAGTAAGTAAAAATTGCTTGAAAGCTGATATGTATGGGCTAAGAACACTGTAAGTCTTTTATAGTTGCAGTGTTCCTGGCATTGTTATCTGAAAAGCTGTCCTTTTGGCCAAAAAGATAATAGAAAATAGTGAAGTACTTGTCATGTAGCCAAGTTGTAACAGAGTGGGTCACTTCACTAATGCAATGCATGCAGTGATAGAGCATCAATGTTGCTACAGCATTTCCCATAAGAATCCAGCTTCTTGTTCAAATAGTAGAAGCAATGTGTCTGTAGCAGGTGAACTCTGTCAGCTCAGCTGGAAACACACATCTGATTTGATGAGGTCTGCCCTTCAAACAAAACAGATAAAGCTTCACATAGCTCCAAACATTGACTCTGCTGACTGTTTGCTCTCTGAGACAGAATCGATGTGGATAAATACAGCTCTTGTGGCTGTGCTCAGAGGTGGGGGATTTTACTTGCCTCATCTGCCCTGGAGAATTTTCCTTTGGGATTAAAACTTCTGTCATTTTGTTTTGGTGTACTGAATGGAGTCACTTCTAGCCAGAGTACAGCCAGTTCAAAAGATGCTATTTTGTATTAAAATCTTAATTGACAAAGTCAGCCGTGGTCCTTTAATAAATACATTATAGGTTTTTAGTGACTAAAGAGTTGGGTAATTAACTGTAGGGCTCTGAAGACTTCACTAAAGAAGCAGCATCATACAAATTCCCAAGGGCAGAATTCAGTGCTGCCACACAATAAACCAAGGACCAGCTCAGCTCATTTACTTGTTGCCAGAGGTGCTCATCACGCTTTTCATGTACTTGTTTTTGTCAGCAAGTCCTTGCCTTCTAAATTAAAAGTCTGTGTAATGATATGCTGGTCTTGAGGAACTCACTTTGAAAATGTTGACCAGCAAACATTTATACTTGGGAGACATCTCACACACAATGACCAGTGTTCCAAGAGATAAGGCATTTAGCAGGTTAGTTTAAAATCCTGTTCTGCATAGCTAAGACCAGAAACTCAGCCTTTACACTTCCCTCAACAGGTTAATGACTTTTGTTAGCTATTCTGTGGACCAATATATACTAATTGGGAACACTGACTGAATCTGTAGGACCAGCATTTAGACTGATGGTCTCTATACCATAAGAACATCCTGAATTAGGGTTGGGAAGTGGTTTGGTATTGGAGATTTTTTTGCGAGTGTTTATTTGTTTTTTAATTTCTTTTCTGGAACAGGAAATACCTCCTGCGATTTCCATTGTTCACTCCTTTGATATATATATATTTGCTTACAGTGTTTTAATGGGACTGAACTGGTGCAAAGGGCTACTCAAGCTTTTGTTTTCAAAGGATACCCTATAATGAGATTCTTCCAATACTCAAAAAAACACCTTGTATTGGAAGCTGTCTCACAAATCCTAGCTGAGTGCTGCTTTTACACATTTAGTGTTCTAAAATGTGAGACACTTCTAATTGTTCTTAAAAACTATATTGCATATATAGAAACTGCTTTGACAATTTTAAAACGTGTTTAATTTCAACTCTGAAGTATTGAAAATAGTTATTTCCTGTCCCTTTTTTTTTTTTTTAAGATTACCCAGCAGCTGGAAGGGATCTGCTTGCAAGTGATTGGAACAGTTTTGCAGCAGCATGTATTAGGTATCTGTACTTCTGCTGCCTTAACTTCTAACAAAAGTGCCTGGGATTGGCATGATATTCACCTAGACTCTGTTTGTTTTAGAGTTCTACGAGGAGATCTTTTCCTTGGCTCATAGTCTGACCTGCCAGCAGGTTTCTGCACAAATGTGGCAGCTTCTTCCTCTTGTGTTTGAAGTCTTCCAGCAGGATGGTTTTGATTATTTTACTGGTAAGTAATATAAATAAATCAGGAAGCCAGATGGTTTCATGGCGGCAATTTCAGCCGTACAATGAATTGCACCATGACTGAAATGTTAGGAAAACGCTCAAGTGAGGTTACACTTGAAGTATTTTTATTTTTCTGTTGCTGCTACCAGACTTGTTTTGCTAAGGCACCTATGACTTGCACACACTTACCTTGGCAATCATTAAGCAAGAACTGTAATTATTAACACACATATTTCAACCTGATTTTAACAGCATGCAGAGGATACCTAACTGTGATCATCCTTCTTTTTAATACAGATATGATGCCTCTCTTGCATAATTATGTGACTGTTGATACAGATACACTTCTGTCAGACACAAAATATCTTGAAATGATCTACAGTATGTGCAAGAAGGTGAGTAGATTCCTGTGTGGTAACAAAGCCTGCCATCTCTGAAGAAATAACAGTGTTAAACTGGGTACTTTCTTCCACAGCAGCTTTTGACATCTGCTCTTTAAAGCATTTTGCAATCTAACAATCCTCTAAGATTCCCCAAATTACTAAATTATTGCAGAGAGATTTAAGGAGATTGCATCAAAATTTCAGATATATGCCTTGGGCAGAAGGGAGAAACAAATCATACACAGCAAAAGCAGAATAAGCAAAGCAGGTTGGGTGCAATACACTTTGTGCATATGGGCATGTAAGACAGATTGCAAAAGGTAGGTGGATTCTTTCATCTGGGATTTTGTAGCCTCACCATGGCTTGGATACACTTGCTGTATGTGTGCTGAAGGTCTGACACCTGTTAGCTAAATAAGTGGTGTAGGGATGGAAGCTAAAGAGACAGGAATAGGAAATTATTTTCCCAAGTTTGTGCCACATCAGTGGTGAAAGCTGGAAACAGAATGCAGTTGGTCTGACTCAGTCCAGGCACTTTTGGGCAGGGCTTCTGTATTCTACTTTGTATTACTGGGCTTTTTTTGTCCAGTCCAAATGCACAATATACAGCTTTCCAGAGTGGTAACACCATGTGAGAAACTTCTTTTATACTTTTTTAATAAGTTGTGTGTTAATATTTTATCATCTCTAGTAGTAATATTTGAGGATTTCGGTTTTCCATTCCTCAGTGTAGTGTGGTGTGTCTATATAAGAGCTTTGGTGAACTGTCAGCTGTGCTGCCTGTGGTATTTCCTGAGTATTTCTTTTGAAGATGTTTAAATATTACAGTGAAAAACTGTTTTAGTATTCTATAAATATTAGTGAATAGCTCTTGCCAGCCTTTGTTTGAAAACAAGTTGCAACCAGGCCAATTAGGGTGTCTGTAATTTCTTGGGATGTTAGACATGAAATTAGCCTGTCATGACCACTTAGTGATTGGTGTTAGCTGAGAACAGTAAATTTTTAACACAAGTTTTAGGTATTGCCTAGTCTTCCACTGGATATCCCATTTCTGTAAATCAAACTTCTACAAAATTCAATACATTCATGCACAAGAAAAGTTTTTCTTTTGTTTATGGAAATAATCCTTGGCAAAATGGCAGCTGATGCTTTTACAGTAACTGTGGTGTGCCCAGCATCCATAGAGATCTTGAATATTTGTACATGTAGGTTAGTTTTGCCCACTTTCAGCAGTTTTCAGTTTCTGGTTGTCACACTGGTGATCTGGCTGCTTCACTGGTGGCTGTTTATGTTGGCATTGTTAGAGGGGGTAAATTCATACCAGCCTTTCAAAGCAAAGCAGTGTATAGAGAATATCCTTGAGGGGATACACCACCACTAATGCCTGTGTTTCAGGTCCTTACAGGAGTTGCTGGAGAAGATGCAGAATGTCATGCAGCAAAGCTGTTAGAAGTAATTATTCTTCAGTGTAAAGGGCGTGGCATTGACCAGGTTTGTAACAACTTTGGTTGCTAAAACGAATACTTTCAAAATATTTTATTGTGTAGTATGAATTGATTATGTATTAAGATGAGTTTTGTTATGAGCACTTCATGTGGTGAGACCAATAATCCTGTCTTGTACTTCAGTGTTACTCACTGACAGCACTTCCTGCACAATTTGGCTCCAGAATTTAGGACACTGCAAAACTCTGGTGTTTCCATGAGTCTGGAGGAGTGCCACCTCAGGAGCATCTTGGTTCTAAAAAGTCAATTAATTGCATTCTAAATTAATTCTAGTAAATATTTAATGAAAATTATTCTGTCAAGCTCATGGCTTTGGAATAATGAAGAATGAAGTTCCTAGAATCCAAATCCATGTAATAGAGAGGGACCAGGGACTTCATTGTGCACATGTGGCAGTTGGAATTTGAGAGATGAATAAGTTGATTTTTCTGGACTTGCTAGTGTACAAATTTTCTCTATTTTCCATTTTTAATACACTAGATTATAGAACCAGAAGTTACATTTGCTGTGCAGGATGTCACAAAATCCATGTGATTAAATATTTTCACATTTTCATTTCATCTTTGTGTCTGACTTCTGGCGATTAAAAATGACTGTTTTATGCCATCTGTGTTTATGTGCCACACTGTTTAAATACAGAAGGACAAGTTTTATTTTTGATCACTGGGTGTGTCATGTTCTCACTGTCCAGTGCATACCCTTGTTTGTGGAAGCTGCCTTGGAGAGACTGACCAGAGAAGTGAAAACCAGTGAACTGCGAACCATGTGCCTCCAGGTTGCCATAGCTGCTTTGTATTACAATCCTCATTTACTATTAAACACCTTGGAAAATCTTCGTTTCCCCAATAATGTGGAGCCTGTCACCAATCACTTCATAACTCAGTGGCTTAATGATGTGGACTGTTTCCTGGGGTAAGTGTTGGTACTTCTGGAGATGATTCTCTGGATACACCTTTGTACGACCTGCTTGTAAATCATGACAAAACTTGCAACTGTTGTACTCTTCTGTTTTGTAGACTTCATGACAGAAAGATGTGTGTACTTGGCTTGTGTGCTCTTATTGATCTGGAGCAAATACCACAGGTTTTAAATCAAGTTGCTGGGCAGATCCTGCCAGCTTTTATCCTTTTATTTAATGGATTGAAAAGAGCATATGCCTGTCATGCAGAGCATGAAAATGACAGTGATGATGATGATGAAGCTGAAGAAGATGAGGAAACAGGTATGGATATGGAACCTTTGTTATTTTGTATGTTTCATTTTCTTCTTCGTGGAATTCTTCTGAGTGCCCTAACCCCAAAAACGAAGCACTGTGGTAGAACACTGGATGTCTTCTGATAACTTTTAAGTATATCTGACTTACTTTCCACTCCCTCTTAAAAACTGACTTCCAGGGCTGAGTTAAATGAGCTTCCCCCCTTTCCAGCCTGTACTGTATTGTTACTACTTCCACTACCTGTCTTATCTAATTAGCCACATTTCTAAGGAATTGTTCTTGCTGTTCTCAAGATAAACCTTTTCTCGTTTGTAATTAACTCAGAGGAGCTGGGGAGTGATGAAGATGACATTGATGAAGATGGTCAAGAGTATCTAGAAATTCTAGCAAAACAGGCAGGTGAAGATGGAGATGATGAAGACTGGGAAGAAGATGATGCTGAAGAGACTGCTTTGGAAGGCTATTCCACAATTATTGATGATGAAGACAACCCTATTGATGAATATCAGATATTTAAAACAATTTTTCAGAGTAAGTAATTGTATTTCTTTTCTTGGCCAACAACTTATATTTCAACTTTTGTATACACTGTTGTAAACTGGAACCTGTTCAAAACTTCCAAACAGGCTTTCTACTACGTGCTTGAACCATTTCTTTCTTTGGAAAGGAGATGCCGTCACTAAACTCTCAGAGCAGGGGGAGATGCTTGAATGAATTTATAGTAGTTGGAAAGGGGTCAGAAGCTGTACTAGTGTTTAAGTGTCTTGAATTATGTAACCATAATAGAATGTTACTCTGATTAAAATGGCAGTGAGTAAGGCTTGAGTACTAGAACGCTTTAATCAACACTTTCCTTTTGCTTGTGTGTTCTTTCTGCTGCAGCAATTCAGAACCGTAACCCTGTGTGGTACCAGGCTTTGACACAGGGCCTGAACGAAGAACAAAGGAAGCAGCTGCAGGACATTGCCACCCTGGCAGATCAGCGGCGGGCAGCACACGGTATCTGCACCCCTTTGTACCAGTAATGCCTCCCTCTGCTCTCTCAGTGCCCTGCGTGTGCTCAAGAAGCAAAACACACAAAAGGCCTCTAATTCAAGCCTCATAATGCCTCCATCAAAACAGGGCTGTTTGAAATCTCTTAAAATGGTCAGGTCACAAAGCCTGTATGCACAAACTGGGAGGCACTGCCACAGGTGGGAGGAATGGTAGAAACACCTGGGGCGGTGGCCAGGGAAATAAAAGCATATTTGTCCTAACTGCTTGGATTTGAAAAGAATTGATTTGATTACCTGAAGGTAGATGAACTTCCAGGTATGCTAACAAGCACATCAGGTGGCTGATAAATTATTTCCTGAGATGTGATGTAGTCCAGCTGGGATAGACAAGGATTCTGTGGGTAGGAGAATACTAAATCATTAAAGTAGTACCATCTGTTCAGCCACATCATTAAGACTATTAAATATTACAGACAATACAGATTTTTAAATCTGTATTCAGTTTATCTTTTTTTCTAAGTTTTTCCTTTAGAGAGAAGGCCAATATATATCACAGTGCATGTTGAAGGATCAGTCCAGCCTCATGTCATTTGTCTTAGTGAGCAATTGCTACAGATGTTTCAAAACAGAAATTCAATATTTTGTTTGTGTATTTGTTTTGTACTGTTTTTTCAGAGAAGTTGTGTTGTTTAAATTAAGCAACCAGATCCTTATGGGAAGTTCTTGCCTACTATTAGAGCACACTGATAGTACATTTAGGCCACTTATTAGACATGGGGACATCCTGTTAAAAGGATTTGTAATACAGTTCTCCCTTGTTAATGTAGCTTAGAAGAATTTCCATATGCTCAGAGATTTGTCTTCTGTGGAGCTGTGAGGGAATCTTCCCTCATGCTCCATTAGCCGTGGCAACATCTTTCTGGCCTGTTTCCAAAGAAACAGAGCCAAAATGCAGATTTGCTAGATAATATGAGCTGTCCTGTATTCCCAGAGTGATTGCAACTGTTTTGATTTTGGAGAAAGCTCTTAACACCAACATAAGACATTAATAAGTGTTGTAATCTTGGCCTGGGAATAATACAAACCACCTTCTGCACTATCTAGACTGTAGTAAAGGTACAGCCTGAATTACCAACCTGATTTTCAGTTGTTCATGTATTAGAGCTTGTAAAAACCTGTTTAACAGTAAAACCTGTCCTACAGCAGTGTTTGAAGGATGGTAAAACCAGACACCTTAACTACCACTGGTCATTACAGTGATGGATATGTGGACCTCAAATGTCTGAAGATCTTAAGATTTGATTGAAAATGAATAGTGATCAACTTGGTAGTGTTCTCTCAGAATTATGTTTTGTGGTCTAGTAACCTGAAGTCCAAATTACCTGCTTGGGTGGCAACACGTGTGAAAAGGCTTTTTCTGGTGCTTCAGTGGCAGTTTCTGCTTATATTGTTGAATCAAGATAGGAACACTGAAAATTTAGCCAGTATCTATGTACTGCTTTTTTGCACATGTGCTCTGTTACTGATTTGACTGTAAAGTCTGTTGATGTTAACCAGAAAGAACCGTGTCCCTATTACCAAGTTTATAAGTGCAGCCTTCATTCAGGTCCTATTCTAAACTACAGTCATGTCCAAAAGCTAAAGTGTGGGCTTTTTAAAGTACAAATTCATGAAAGCATGGTGATAACAACATTGAGAAGTTAAAATAAATAAATAGTCCATCTGTTCTTTGAGGCCTGGCACATTTCCACTTGTGGGTGCTGATTCCTTGGCTGGGTAAACCTGTATCTCTGAGAGATTCAGAGCGGTCAGTCACAGAATCTTGGTCTGTCTTTCCCACACACACACACTAAAATTTCTTCCTTCTGTTTTTTTGTTTTGTTTTAGAATCCAAAATGATTGAAAAGCATGGAGGATACAAATTCAATGCTCCAGTTGTGCCAACTTCATTTAATTTTGGAGGCCCTGCCCCAGGAATGAATTGAATTATCACTTTTCCTGCTACTGTGTGATTGTAGTGAAGAGCTTGTGTTCCTCCCAATAGTGGTTCCAGAACTGGTTCATGTTATCTACAACTCACTCTAAACTAATTTATAAATAGATTGGACAAAAGCCCCAGAAGTGGGACCTGATTATACAACATGATACTGGAAAGCAAACCAGAGGTTTTTTTGAAGATAGGAAGAATCTGAATTTAAAGCTTCAAATGACACACTTTGGAGATCGGAAATCAAGAGGGGATGTCATGAAGGCAGCTTTTCTTTTTCTGAGGAAAAAAAACCTAGACATGGGCTGCAGGACTATTTAAAATGTCTCATTTACAGTACAAACTAGAAGGCAGACCTAATTTTTACACCTGTGGCAGTATGAGTATTTGCCCAGTTTCTTTCCCTTTTATCCCTACTACTGGGTGTCTATTCTTTTAATGTAAATAAGATGAGGAAATCAGCCTTACTTAATATTCATCATTTCCATTTATCAAGATTGTTCATATGTAGAATATTGGACACTTTATGTAGCACTACATAACTGATAAATCTGTAAATGACTTAGCACTTTCATATTGAAACAAGCCTGCTAGCCTATGTACAAAAATAGCAAAATGTTTGCTATTTATAAAAATAAAAAATAAGGGATGTATTGGGGAAAATAATTTCAAGTTATTAATTTAAAATGAACTAGCAGTTTTGTACCTGGTGACTTTGTGGTGCAGTCACCACTGGTTGTGACTTGAATTCGGATATGTAAAAAGGAGTTAGTGATATTTCATTGCTGCTAAAGAAAAAATAGCAACACCCTCCGTGTCCTTTGTTTTTTTTAAAGATCTCACTGTACAAGCTAGACAATTGAACAAATGTGTACTGTAAGCACAAGGAAAAGTTATCCTCTCTAAAGCAGGTGAATGAGATGTAAGGTTCTTAAGGTCCATTGAAGTGTATGGATGAAACATCTACGTATGCAATCTATTAAAAACAAGTGTCATTGGCTGATCTGGGCTATGGTATATAAATACAATTTTTTTTCCCCAGGTGTGCAAAATACTCTTCTTCCAGCTCATGGTAGGTGCAGGTGCACTACTCCTGCATTTCATTCCCCCTCTTTTTGCACTTGCAGCATTAGTGTGTGCTGTCGTCTGCCTGATCCAGACAGTGTATTTGAAGTTTTGCCAATCTTTCAGTTTTGAAGCCACAATTTTCTTCCTTCAAAGTTGCTATAGTAACTAGTATTTTAGCTAGAGAGGCAAAATACAGTTCCCTCTGGGACCACTATCAAAACCACTGTATGAAGAAGCCAGCAGGGAGAGGCTGTGAATGGGTTGGCTTAAATGCCCCCTTTTTCTTTTCTAAAAGCAAAATCCATTGGCGTTTGATCTTGCCTTGAGATCATTGGTGTCAGGTCTTTTAAATCAAATGTTTGGGTTGTTTGTTTTTTTTTTTTTCTTTAGGCTGTTTTTATATAAAAATGTCACCTGCTGTTACAATTGATATTAAACAAGCTACCTTAATTTAATGTAAGCCTCCAAAATTTAAATACAGGTTAAAAATAAACTGAGTTTTTATCTGTAAAAATGAAATGCACATATATATATATTATGATACTCAAAATGCAGTCTTCAGAAAATTGGTCTGTGTGGTGTGGTTTTTTTGCATCAGCAGAGTAGCAGGATTTTGGTGGTGCTTTGGGGTTTCCTTGCTGAGCTGCCCAGCCCACGCTCTGCCTTCCACTGCTGCTTCCCAGGCAGCAGGAGGGCTTTTCCAGCCTCTCCACTCCAGCAAACGCTGCCCTGCACCCGGGGGGCCAAGCTGGGACACGGAGCCCTAGCCCAGTACCAAAGGGACGCTTGAAAAGCAAAGCACCTGAGGTGAAAAAGCTTTGGATGGGAATATCCATCCTTGTGGTGGTCCGAGACCCAGGGTAGTTCCTGTGCATCTTTAGGTGATGCACAGAGCAGAACTTACTTGGGGGTTTGTGACTGTAACTCACGGGCACAGCCAGGTGTGCTCCGGCCCCCCGGGAATCTCTAGACAGGTTTTATTTTTGTAGAAAAAGCTGACATGTGCTTCCAGCATGCCTTCTCCTGTGCATTCCTCGGGAACACCCAGTTTGACAAATCATTTCTGAACATCTGCTTCTTGGGTATCTGCTGACCTTTGTATACATCCGAAAAATGTCTGAGAACCTTGGAGCACAGACGAGCCCCGTGGTAGAGGATGTGACAGCAGCAGTGAGAAGGCTTTGTGTGTAAAGCAGATGATAAAAAAATTGGTGATTTCCCCCTATTTTAGTGCCATTGTCAGTTCTGGAACAATTATATTTTTCAAGTCACGGGTCAAGGAAAGAATTTTATCTTGGTGTGAGGAATACAGTCTTACTTCAAGGGTGCTTTTATGTGTCACTAGACTGGTTAGCAAGGAGCATCTTTTTAAAGAATGGATCTAGAACTTTGCTTTCCTTTGCTCCAAGAAATGTATTTATATAAACTGCAAAACAATTTTGCATTGTTGTTGGTGGTGATAGCGCATTTTGTGATGCAATATATCAATTTCAGTGATACACTTATGTCAAATTAAGAACTGATCTTCCTCCTAGAACTTGCACTTATCCATTCCATTTTCAAGGATAATGCAGCTCTAAAGGAAGAGCTGGGAAATTTAAAGCCTCTGGTTTTTTCTATTATGGAAGATCTCCCTGGATTAATAAACATCTAAAGCAAATCTTTATCTTCACTTATGTCAGTGTGGTGTTTTGAATGTAGCTCTATCCTTACAATAGAGTCCTGCTTGAGTTGCACAGCTCTCAGGTTTGCATCTCCCTCTCCAAAATATTTCTCCAAACAAACGTTAGGCACAACCAGAGTTCTCTTCAACTCTTTTAAATATAAAAGCTAGGTAGTTTTTTTAAATGCTGACACACTTGAATCTCCTTTTTTATCACAGTCTTCAAAGAATTATTCATATAGATCAGTGTAGTACAGCAAAACTCTGTTCAAATCTCCTCGAGCCTAGGACTGTTACTGCAAGATTTATCAAGTTTCCCGTGCAGTAATTACTTCCTGCCAATAAACATGCAGGAGTTTTTAATTATGTCTAGTAATGGATACCTGGTAAGTTTTATGGATTGATTATTTCCTCTGTGGACCCTTCTACATACCCAGAATGAGCCACGTAGAAAAGCTTTGTCTTGCTGCTGATTATCAGTCACTTCTCAACCAATATGTAGCTTTATCATAAATGGCATGTCACTGGTTTGTGTATTTCTGCTTTTTACAGCAAACTGTTGATGCTGGAAACGAAGCACTTCAGAATAGCAAACATTGTAGTATTTTACAGGGATATTAATTAATAATTATTAAGACAAGGGGAGTTGGCAAATCAGAAACAGGATTTGATCTTGGGCATTTCATTGCTGCTGTACCTCAAAGCAATCTGATGGCTGCAGCTTATACTTGGGTTAAAACTTGCAATTAGAAAACAGTAAATTAAGAAAGAAAAACTGCTGGCCATTAGGCCTGTTTGGGAGTAAGTATTTTTTGGCTTTTTGTACAACTGCAATAATTTTCGACTGCAAGAATTTCCAACTATTATTCTGGAGCAAAACGTAAACGTTTTTACATCTCTCAGGTTCCAGATGCCGTGAGTCCATCAGAGCTGGGCTTTTAGCGTCTCATCAATGGGGATAATTCCCGTCAACAGCACGACAGGGTTTTCTGAAAAATCACCTACGGAATTACCGTAACACGCTTTGCCTGCCTTAGACTGGGAGGTGTTGGACTATATATTACACGCTTCCATACCTAAAAATCACGTAGGGATAAACACACCCAAGCAGAGCCTTAAGCACAGCGTCCTTCTCCCCCAGAGCCGGGCTGGAATGGCAGCCGGAGATAATGCGGCAGGAGGCCGAGAAGGGAAGGGCAGAGCGCTCACTGTCTCCGGCCGGCCCTGGGGCCCCGCGCACGGCCCAAGGGAGCCCGGAGGGCCCCGGCCGAGCCGGATCCGCTCCCCCGGGGGCTCGGCGGCCGCC
>VYXD01012948.1:176904-221253 GCA_013397195.1 Hylia prasina | reverse complement strand
TTTTTTTCCTCTCTAGAACTTTTAATAGAACGGGATAACGAGAAGTTGCTCCTCTAGAAAAATGGCCTGCAATAATGCAAAGATTTTTATTTTGTTTTCTGATAAGCCCTTATTTGTGGTGCTTTTTCATCCAGAAAAAATGACGTGACTTCCATGCAAGTTTAAATTTTCTGTTAAAACAAGGTTGCAGTTGAGCAGCTCTACTTAAGTTTTAAATTTTTTAAGGTTTCATTTTGAACTATCAGAGAATTGCTTTTGCCATCATATGCAGATTGATACCAGTATTTGTAAGGAATGTTATCTCTCGTCCAGTCACACAGGAGCTGCAACTTTACAGTCTTTCAAAGCGAACATTTCCTCTTGTTTAATCGAGATTCTGCATCAAATGTTGTCTTATCAGCTGTCTTTGCAGACTATATGCCAGATATTTCTGTTGTAGCTTCTAGGTGATGGTACCTGAAAAATGAAATTAGATTGTCTTTGACTAGCGGGTTTTTAACATACACGTAGTAGATTGTTAGCTTTGTGCGTTTGCCATACAGCTTTAGAATGGCAGAGTACGATGTAGCCGTGTTTTCATGGCTTATTTCTTTGTATTTCTGTATTAAGGCCTCGAGGTTTCAAGCTGTGTTTGTGTCAAAAGTGATTTGTCTGTGTCACTGCAGAAAAGGAACCTCAGGAATATGTGGACAAGTAATAGATGATTGCTTTGGTAATTGGTTGCAGCTTAAATGAGATGTAAAAATAAACATTTTGAAAGAGTTTTGAGAAGTGTATTTCAAATTGATTTAATAATTTACTTAAACTATTCTCGTTGTAATTAATAGCTCATTTCTACTACCCTATCTGACGATATATTTATATTAAAGGCTAAAACAAAGCAAATACTTAAAATAGTGTAAAAGGTACTTCCGGGAGAAAGTCACACTGACTTCACTCTATCTTCATTCTTGTGTAGCTTTTGATGCTTTTCTCAAAGAGGCACAGTGATGAAGAGTCCCTGGTAGTGGGTGCCAAAATTAGGCTGTAAATTTTTTTTTCTTTAGAACGTCTCTAGTTATGTGCTGCTTCAGCTCAGTGGACATTTTGCTGTCCTGTACTGTCCAGGAGAAGGGAATTGTCAAGAGTTTGAGCAGTGGCCAGGTCCAAGTGCTGGCTTCTGCCTCTGTTCCCCTGCAGCGCTGTGGGATGGGCACAGGGATCAGGATGAGGGTTCCTCGGCTTTGGTTTGGTCAGGATGGCTTCATTTACCCCACGGGATATTGGTCTTCTCTTGCTATTGCCTGTGAGCCTTCACCTTAGGAGTTTTGGGTTAACACATTGGCTTAATGTAGGTGGAGTCTTTGGGAAGCACTGTTAGGTTTTGATGAGTCGTTAGCAGGCACCCGTGAGGCAAATTGTTTTCTAAAGGGCTTGGCTGATTTTGGATGGGTTTTTACACACACAGATAATCTGGGCAATTCTTCCCGTTTCAGGCTTTACAATGGCCAGAATGCAAATATTCATGAGGAGGGTGGGACCCATCTTGGTGCTCTTGTAGTTACTGTTTTTCTGTCTGCATTTTGACTTGTATCTGCTTCCTTGGCCATCCCAGTGATTTGTGCTTCCCGTGATATCTTCTATCACTGCTGCAGCCTCTGACATGTGTGTACATAGCACAGCGCCCCAAGCCAGCCTTTCCTTGCCACTCACTGACTTCTTTATGCTGTGTTGCTGCTACACCTCTTGCACGTCCCTGCAGCTCACCAGCAGTGCTTTTTGCTCAGCATTAATTGGGGGCAGCTTGGGTTTTTATCTCCTCTGTGCGAGGAAATTTGTGCACCTGATAAAGGCAGCAGGAATTGGGTAGTCTGTTCCTGTGGCTGCGTCACAAAAGATCCCCGAAGATGGAAGGAAGGTTTCTGCTTAGCTTATGGATCCCTAAGATACACTACGATCCAAACCGATGGATCTTCTTGAATCCAAGAGTTCAGCTCTGAAGTGCAAATTCCTGTGTGTGCATAGCTGTTGTTCTGAGCCTGGAGTGAGAGGTCTCTCCCTGGACACCACTTCTAGGGAGGAGGGGAAGGAACCCTTGTGACCCATCTCGCCACAGTGGGGTTTATGGGGTTTTGCCTGTACCTAGGTGTAACTAGATCTGCCCTTAGTTGTGTTTACTTAGGGGAATATGATTTTACTTCTCACCCTGTGTGCACCAGAGATCATTGATCAGTTACTCAAAACCAAATTGGATTAAATGAGTAAATGCTTCCAGTGACTGAGTCTGCTAAAATGCTCTGGGTTACTTGGCTGTTTTTTAATTGTATAGTGGGATTGTACTTTGCTCCACCAAGATAACACTTGTTAAATAAATGAAATTTTCAATTTTGAAGGGAATTTATAGTTCCAGCAGGTTTTGCAATTTTCAAGGTTGGCATCAGAGTTACACTTAAAACTACGTAACATTTACCTCGGCCTGTATTTTACTGTCTGCAGAATGTTTCCCTCTGTAAACGCTTGAGCGGAAAATTGCGTTACCTGCTTAATACTCGTGGACTTCATTTCTGATGACAGATTTTTCTAGAATTGAAAGATGGGTCTGTATTTGCAAGTTAGTTGGTTTGCTCATATTTTAAGTATATTCATACATAGCTAACATGGTGCTGCACAGAGTTTTGTAGGATGTATTTTGATGGACTGTGTTTCAAGTTCTGTTTGTAATCTGGCTTTGGCAATCCAGCAGACTGCCCCTTTAGTTCCTGAAATACAAGCCTGGGCTATAGCACTGCCATGGCTAATGCTGATGCATCTGTAATGGATTTATCAGATTGCTAATTAACTCATAGCCACACAAAACAACCCAGTCAAAAGTCCTCTTTTTTTTTGGCAGTCTTGGTGGATTTGCAGGATTTGGAAGGGCATGGCCAGGATTCGTTTGTTTTGATGATGTAAATAAGGGACTTTCGTGATTGCTTGACAGTTAAAAAGTTAAAAGTCTGTTTGGCACTAAAGTAAAACAATAATATAAAGAGTAGGTCTCCATTTGTTTCAGATTTTTACCCCTTAACTATTCATGTAATCACCAGATGTTCCCAGTTTTATTTAACCACTGATACAGCTGGAGGTTTTATGATTTAAGGGACAAGTAGCCCCATGAAGTGCTTTGGAAGTTAACTGTATATATTTTTTAGTGTAAATAGACATCACTGCTCATTTCTAGGAGTGACTTAGATACAGTTGTGACATGCATTGGCTGGATGCCTTCTGCATATGTATTTTAGCTATATGTGCACTTGATGGTAAAAACAAGCCAAACAAAAGCCAGTAGTTTTAAAAACACGCTGGTTCATCTGTTAGGTGCTTTAAATCTGTTTGCCGTCATACTTCCAGGGTGAAAATCCATTTGGAATGAAATGTTTTTCCTCACTAACATGTGCTGTAGAATTATTTCTAAGTTTGGGGTTTTTTAATCTTTGTTAATAATGTTCTAAGTTTATTTAGAAAATCAGCTGACCTGCCATTCAGCTTTTTTTTCTGAGTGTGCACGTTATGATTCGTTACCCAGATTTTTTCTGACTACTAAAACACAATTTATTACCAGTCAGTCTGCAAAAAAGAAATGGGTTTGAGGGTCTTTGGAAAGGAAGGTATGCTTGAGCACTGATAATACAAGTTTGGCCAAGAAAGAAGAAATGTATCCTAACTCTGAACAAGAAGTACCACCTGCATTGAGAGAAACTTGATGGGCAGTTTTGGTATGTGAGTTCCACAGCTGCATTTGCAGTAGCTCTGCAGGGCATTCCATGCACACAGACCAGCATTCCTAATGATACAGGCATGTTTCAGGCATGCTTGAATTGGGTGTTTGGGACAGATTATGTGGGTGGCCCTTCCTCAAGCCAAACTGCTGCTACTGGGTACTACTACTGCTAATAATAGTAATAATAATAATAATAATAACTGAGTCATTAGCGTGTTTCTCATTAACCAGCTGCATTAATATACTTTTTTGTACCTAATTAATATAAACCTTTTGGAATCTTGGTGTCTGTCCCTCTGCAAACAGTGCTGCATGGATCTCAATTGCTTGTCAGCTTCCATGCAGGAGTTTTGGACTTGGTTCTGTCAGAAGACTCCCAAATCTGTTTCAAACCTCTGGCTCAGGACGGTGTGCTGCTGGCATAGTGCACCCAAGGCAGATGTGGTCATGGAACTGGGTGTTTGCTGTGAGATGCTTGTCCCAGAGCTGCAGCAGGAGTTTCATTATCTCTGTCAGCACTGCTGACAGCTCTTGTGCTGGTAGAACTACTCTGGCTTCCTTTCATTAACCAGTAATTTCTTCTCTAATATATTCAAGAAATGTGTGAAGTTAGAAGTCATATTTGGGATCAGCCTGCGTGTTCTCTACATGTGTGGGACTTGTTAGTGGGTGGCTTTCTGAATCTTCCTGGTTTTAAATGCCATACCTTTGAAAATAATAGCAACCTTCACATTCCCACAGTGTGAAAATACACATACACATAATCTCATTAGTTAGAGCAAGGATTTGTAAATCTTCTTTATTTGCACTGATTAATCAATTTTTTAAAATATATCTATAAAATGCAAGCATTGATATCAGGCAATACTTCTAACATTCACAGTTTGTAGATGGGATTTGTGATATAAACTGTATGGAAATTACTTTTGGGGGAAAAAGACTGCTGGAACATGAAGTAATGTCAGGCTAAATGTCGTTCCCACTACTCACACTGAAGTCAGGCTGATGTGTGGTTAAGGCAGTGATAAATTTGGTCTTGCATTTATTTTTCATTTCTGAAGAAATACAAAACACTGTAGTGTGAATTAGTCTTGAACTGCATTATTATTAAGATGTATCTCTTGTGGAACAGAAAGGTTGAAATACCCTAAAAAGAATAAAAAGGAGCCTTGAGTTTGACTGCTTCAGAGTGTGTGTGTTTGTGCTTGTGCAGGTGACAGTGTTCTCACTCTTGGTCAGATTTTTCTCCAGGATCAGATTTAGGGCCTGTGGTTTATCATTCACAACACTTTTTTTACCACATAGGAAATTAGAACGTGATTTTGTGATTTGCTATTAAATTATCTGAATCCAACGGATGTTACCAGATGTTACCCCTTCTGTAGAAGAGGTTTTTGTTCTGTATTTCAGTCTTGTTTCCATTTTACACTGTAAATGATTAATGTGGTATAAGTTGCTGTTTAAGTATGTTTTTCCCTGTATAAGAGACTGAATATACAGTAATACAGTAAAAGAATTTGAGATTATGTGAGAAAGCACGTAGCAATTTACAAGTGTCCAACATTAAGTAGTTGTTACAATTATTCACTGAAAGTCAGAACAACACAAACCCCAATTTTTCAGTGCAGTAAAGTCCTGGAAAAGGTAAGAGCTGTTGATGAAGAAGGAAATCCACGTCTTCTGAAGGGTTTGATCAAAGCGCCCACAGGATCTAGATTTAATTTCTGACCCTGTTACAGATTTCTGCTCTATACTGGAAAATATCATGCAGCTGCATCAGGGAGCAGAAGTAAGATTGTTAAAAGTCTTAGTTCTCCTGTGTCTATTTCTGAGCTTAAAGATGATAAATGACTTTATATAATTAGTGGGGGAAGAAATGCTAAAAGTCCTCTTGGGTTGTCTGAAAAAACTTTGTGTGGAATAGTCAGTTTTCCAGTCTGTCAGACTATTTTTTTGCACTGAGACTCAGAAGGCTGTAACTCATATTAATTACAAATTGAAGTGTATTTAATCAGATTGTTAATTGTAGCTACTGATTTTGAGCTTTCACACATTTGTTATTCAGATTGGTTTTGTGAAATTACTGATATTTGCAATCACATCAGTTGTTAAGGACCCTAAGGTAGGCAGTATTTAATTCAGAAAAAACTTAATTATGTTACACTATGCACATACTTGAATTGATTTTGGGATCCAGCTTTGTCAAACGTAAGAATACGGTTTTCAGAAATTGCTTAATGAAAGTTGTGAGGCTATGTATTATTTGCCATCTTACACTTCTTGATTGTTTTTTATTTGCTGTTTTTATAAGCTTTATAAAATTACAGTGCTTTTGTACATTATTTAGAAGTGTATTACAAATAAATATTATATTTCCTTTCAAATGAAATAAATGCATATTATTTCAAACTTCTCAGTGCTGTCTGCATGAGGGGAGTGAACAATCACAGGGTTGCTGAATGTCTGGAGTAGCTTTTTTCCTGTCATTCTTTCCCAGATTTTTCTGCACATTCTAAGCTTGTATTTTATAACAGTAAATTTTCTTCCATGACTGTTATTACAAACTTTATCCCATTTCTCGTTAATCATCATCTCAGCATCATCTTTGTCTCTAAGGAGTTTCTGCTGCTGTCACTGCAGGATTTTTTTCTTTGTCCAGCAATACAGTGGTACCGTTATTCTTTAAATGACAATTTCCTGCTCTTTTCCAGCCACACTGGGCTCTCCTCATGCCATCCTCTCAGCTGCTGGAGTTCCCAAGTGCCCCAAACCCCCTTTCAGCTCTCGAGCAGCCATGCCCTCTGCCAGCTCCTCCCTTGCTTTTCAGTTGCCTGAATCCCACCTGCTGTTTTCTAGTTGCTTGATTCCTAGTTCTTAGTGGAGATTGCTGTTTACAGTTGCTAGATTGAGCTTATATAAAAACCTTTCTTCTAACATTGCATCTTTTCTCCAAAACAAGTGATAGCGCCCAGAAAATTCTATTTCTTTGAGTGTTAGTGGAGGGAAAAGTACAGGAGTGCTCTCTAGATAGGCAACTTGAGGAACTCATCGTGAAAAATCTTTTGTTTTTAACCATCCTTTCCCCCTCATATGCCTTTGGTTTGCAGGTGTTGAGAATTTAATGTGTGTGCCTGAGAGTGTTTTTTTTCTGTTCAGATAATTTGCAGGGGGTGGTGGTTTGTTTTGGTTTTTTTTGTTTGTTTGTTTTTTTTTTTTTTTAAATTAGAGCTTGCACCTCTGTGCACTGCTGGATGCTGTTTAAGGTATCAGAGGTATCAGTGTTGGGGGATGACTGCCTGTGGTCAGACACTCTTTTCAGTTCAGAGATTTTCTATCATATTTTTTTTGCCTCAGGCTGATTTTCTGGGAGAAGTGTTTTAACCATCTAAAAGAATGGTAAGATTTTCTCTGCATGGATACCGTAGACATGTTTTGGTGACTAATCATTTCAGGAATGCAAGATACGTTACTGTCCTTGTGAAAGTCTGCCCAAATATCGTCATTGATGTGCCTTTGGAAATTGACAGTTGCAACTTGCGTATGATCTGTGAAGATTTGCAGGAGTTCACAAGGTCAAGTCTCAAGTTTTCACTTCAGTGAGCACTTCGTGACTGAGCCTGTACTTGTCTTTTCTGTAAGACAGCACTTGAGATGAAGCAGAATCCACGTGTGTCAATCTTGCCGAGCTGCTATGTAGGCCCCACCCCAGGGTTCCTGGCTTTTCCTAAAAATGGATGCTTTCAGCTGCTTTCAACTACTGAGCTGCAATATTTGAAGTGGGTAAAGGAAATCTCTCCTAGATTTTTACTGACAGAACTCCTGGCAGACAGGAGATTTAATGAAAAAAGCTTGCTGGTGCAAATGCAGAGGAACAAAAGCAGTCATGTGGATTAGGGAAAGAAGCTGGTGAGATTCAGATTGAAAAAACGATGGAGACAAATTTGATGGAAACTGAGGAGAAAACAGAAGAGAGTGACTGAAGTGAAGGCAAGGAAGAGATTTGAGTTTAATGAAAGCCAGTTGGTTTTGAGAAAGCAAAGCAAATTAAAAAATGTTAGGAGAGTAGATTTGCAGAGTAGGTGATACACGGACAGTAAGGTGATGCTGTTGTAAATGTATGCATTATTGAAATGATTATCAGAGAGCAGGTGAAGCTGAAAGGACCAGAAGTTGTCTGGTTCAGGCTTGACCAAGGCAAGTCTCATTTGGGTCCAGGGGTTGTGTCAGGTTTCTTTGAACCTCTGCAGGACAAGGATGGAGAGTCCATACCCTGTCTTGGCAGTTTGTTCCTGTATTTCACTACTCTCACCAAGTAATGCTGTAGCATCATTATCTCTGATAGTCTTGACCCTTTTCTCTGCAGCACAGGCCAACTCTACATCTTTCCTACACCTTTCCAGCCCTGTCAGCCTAGTCAGTGTTCTCCAGTGGGGAGAAAGGAGAGTCTGGAAGGGAGCAGCACATCCACCTTTGGCTGGGGGTTCTCTTCCTTGCACAGCACAGTGACAGAGCAAAGTTGCTGTGTCCCTGCAGAGGGAGTGAAAGGTGGGGCTGGCATTTGGAAGGACCCCAGTGCTCCAGCCTCTTGTGGGGGAGGTACTTCCAGGGTGGGTCTGAGCAGCAACTGTTGATGCAGAGGGAGGAAGGGAATAGACAGTGGTGTGAGAACATAGAACAGACCAGCAGCAAGAGAAGACGTGGGGACTAGTTGCAGAAGGAGTTGGTGTGGCCATGGAAGTATTTCATATTATTCTGACCAGAAGGATGGGATTATATCTGGGAAGACGCGTGTCCTGGAAATTGGTGTCATGATAGGACTGAAGAAAAAAATTGGTACTTTAAGGAGAAGGGATGGAGCTGGGGATAAGGAGCTTAGTGGAAGGACAGAGGACTGAGAAAAGGATATATTGGAAGTGCTCATTGAAAGGAGCTAGAATTGGGAGCAACAGACTGCATTGCTGCTGAGTTCTTGTGTGAGATCGTGTGATTGTCCACGTCCTCTGGAACCAGAGGAAAGTTGTGGACATTGTTCTGTGAGCAGCAGGTGCCTTCAGTTCCTTTTCGCGTGTGTTAGTAGCCGTGCTACAGTAAGAAACACCGGTGAAACAATTTAAATACTGTTGCTCCCGCAGCCCTTGACTTTATCTGGCATTAGATTTCTTTTCCTTACAAAGTAGCTACTCACCCCTGAAGGAATTAGTTCTGCGCAGGCTCTGTCAGAGCTCTGGAGCTGCCTGCATGGACTGGCGCCCTCACTGCCACCCAAAGGTGAGAGAAGAGACCCGTTCTGGAGGAAGGCAGATGATATTAAAGGCGCTGGGGATCTTAAAAGATACTTTGTCTAAGAGAGGGAATACTGGTCAAGTAGACCTGAGCTGAAAGGCCTTTGGGGTGCAGTCTGCTGCAATTGTTTCACTCGCTAGTTCAAGTCAACACCTGTGGTTATGAAGCCTTTTTCCTCTGCTGTGTGAAATGGTGTAGCAGTTCTGCAGCCTGCTTCTATGAGGTGTCCTGAAAACTGAGTGCATGGAAAATGCTGACAATACAGACCTCTGTTAGCAGTCAGAGGACAGCCAGCCTCTGGGTGCCACTAAGGTCTCATACCAGAATTAGTTAATTTAACTTGCTACAAGCTGGCAGTACCTCCAGAAAAGCAGCCCTTGCAAACTGGGCTGCATAAAACTCCTTTTGCTCTAGTTTGTTTGTTGTTTTGTTGGGGTTTTTTTTAACTGCAACAGTTTTCTGATCTTATTTGCTGCATAGTAGATGAATGCTGGACTGCTTTGCTTCTCTGCCTGCTTAGGCTGACTCTGTAGCTACATCATGAATGATTTTTGGTTTGTGAGCAAACTGCTTCCTAAGTAAAATTTTTCTGCCTATTTTGAGATGGGGAGATGATAAATGAGTAGTAGGACAAGAAATTACTTTTCCAAATTCAGTCATGGACATGGCAGAGGCAGAGGTTGAACTCATGACCTTGTATATCCTCATACGCTTTCTTGTCTCTAATAGTATCCAAACAAACTTTCCTATTTCATTTTCTTCAGAGACACCTATATAAATGCAATTTAGTTTGTGTGGCTTCTGCTTTTCTTATGTATTACATCTCTTTTAGAGGCCTCAGTTTCTGTAAAAGCTTCTTTTCCTGAAAGGGATGTTGGGAAGAATTACCCATCTTCTCTTGGATCTTAAAAAAATCCTCTCACACCCATTTTTGAATTATATTTTGATTTCCGTCTTAATTGTGTCTTTTTGATGCCAGTTGCTCAGGGTTCAAATTCCTTATTGCGAGCCAGTATTTTAATTTCCTTAATGTTCCAGAGAGAAATTATGAGGTCATTAATGTTGGAAGGCATATTTCTTGCAGCATTATGCACTTATAATTAGTAATGTTTTGGGGGTTTTGTATGACTTTCAGTGTAATGTATGAAAAAAGCAGGAGGCTTAAAACGTACCCAAAGGTACCCTTGCTTTCCACTTCCTTTATTAGGCTCTATCTGTTCCAATAACTGGGAATAAGAAACTTAGCCTGCAGCTCTAGGAAAAGGTCTGGCTCTATATACACTTGGATGTATTTGGAAAATACTGCTTGGGTGTAATTTTCAACTACTAAATTGGTGTGGCAACCTTTGTAAATACTGTAGGCACACTGGAGTATCTACACGGTCTGATTTTGTGCTCCTTATTTCTTAGTTTTGAGAGAAGTACAATTTTCTCAGTGGTCTTTGAGACTGTTGATGATTTGCTTACTCAAGAGCAGGTTTCTGGACTGTAGAGGTAAAAATAATCAAATGTATTTTTAAAGGTATCATAAATAAATTAAATCCCCTAGATTATTCTTCTCAGCCTTGAATTATAAGACAGCAGGTCATAGAACCACACCAGGATTAAAAGCTGTGATGTGATCCCCCACATTAAAACATGCCTGGGTAAAAATGTGAGTATGCAAAGGGATGGCTCTGGCTGGTTCTGTGAGATACAGCAGTCATTCCCAGGTCACTCTCCTTTTGTCTAATTAACAAATTTTATCATTCATTATACTTCTTTATTTTAAAGGACAGATTGTTTTGTTTTGTTGGGTTTTTGTTTAAACAGAAACTTTTCTGGAAATATAGGGAAATAGTTGAATTGTTAAGTGAGACTTTTGCAGTGTGTCATTGTTTTTAAACCTCTTACTGGCACTTTGATTTATACAGATAAAGCCCTGTTGTTGTCATGGGTGGCTGTGGGTGAATTGTCGGCTTTATTTCAATTCTGGGGACAAATAGGTATCATTACCTGTACTGTCATTACCACCGTTATTCTTTGTACATTGGTCAAATCATTTATATTTAACTGAAATTTAAATGTGGTTGATGCACTTTGTATCCATAACTGCTACCTGAAGTCCTTAACATCTAAGTTAAATGAGGCAGTAGTACTTACCCATTTCAGATAACTTTTATTCCTTCAAAGTATTTTTCAGATAGATCAATCATTTTTTGCATCTATGTTACGTAAAACGTAACAAAATATTTGTAGCAGCTGTATAAAATTCGCATTAAAATGGGGTTGTGTAGTTCTGGTTCTGTATTTCAATTTTCTGTTTTTTGAATACTTTCTTTCTAGGTAGACAATGTTATTAGCTCAGATAAATCGAGACTCTCAGGGAATGACAGAATTTTCTGGAGGAGGAATGGAGGCCCAGCACGTGACTCTGTGTCTAACAGAAGCTGTAGCTGTGCAAGGTGAACCTTCAGGTTAAAATACTTCTACATTATTTTGTCTTTTCTATTTAAAACTCAGATAAAACACTAAAATTTATGTTGTGTATTCTGAATTGAAAGTCCAACAGAAAACAGTTAACTGAGACTGATTAAATTCACTAGTTTAATTCTGGATGGAAACAGTCTTTTAATTAAGATAACAGAAGTGTAAATGTACTAAAAATAGATTAAATATAAAATCTGACTTTGTTCTCTATATAGTCTTACTGTTTTATACTTTGTAAATTCAGTTGATATCTAAGTATGTATTAAGCAAGTTGAGTTTTAAAATAGATTAATGACTTGAAATTGGCTTAAACTTGATGTTTCCTGACGGCTTTGTTATGATGTTACATTATTACAAACTCTGTCCTAAATCTGCATTTTAATCTAAATAGTTTTGTGCATCTTAATGACAAGTAGTGTTGTACAAAACAAAATTATCAATACAAGTATGTGTGTCATTATTTCAGTGTTGGCTTTGATGATTTAACTCATAGTTCTCCTAAAACCTCAACTTTGTAGTTATTTATTCAGTGACATTGTATTTCTTTTAGTTAAGGAAAATAACACTCAGCTGTCACATTTACAGAGCAAAATCTTGAATATATGACTCTACTATGTGTCCCAGGTTCAGAAACCAGAAAGCAAGTAAGAACTACTTGCTCTTATTTGTCAAACCAATATGCTTTGAGAGGATGCAATAATTTAGGGAGGTCTTTAAGCTGAGATCTCTAGGGTTCCATGCTGGTTATAGTGAAAGTGAACTTTTTTCCCTGCTAGATGGTGACAACTTGGAAAACATGGAAGGTGTAAGTTTGCAAGCAGTTACCCTGGCTGATGGCTCCACTGCTTACATACAGCACAATTCTAAAGGTAGGCAGAGAGCTGCAAACTGATGGCTTCTGAAGTGGTATTCCCCTTCCTAACCCTTTCTTTGCATTGTGTCAGGCAAAACCTGTACAATGTTTCTGAAGTTCCAGTTCCAGTGGGAAATTACAGTAGCACTATAAAATAAATGTTTTGGTTTAGCTACTAATAAGATGAGAAAATGGAATTCCAAACATAAAAAGTGAAGAGATCTTTATGGTTCAAACCCAGATACCAACATTCTGCATAACAGATAGGACAACAGACCTTTTCTGTTTTTTTAATCCCAGAATTTTAAAAGGTCTGTACAGTCACACTGTGCTTTCTATTTACCAAACATTATTCCTTGTCGATGTTTTGTTTATATGTTAATCTGAAAGTATCAACTGTGTATTAAAACTGTGATGTGTTAATTCTTAAAAATATTCTGTATATTTCAGATGGTAAATTAATGGACGGCCAAGTGATTCAATTAGAAGATGGTTCTGCTGCTTATGTTCAACATGTACCTATGCCTAAAAGCAGTGAGTGCAATAATACAAGAAATATGTTATAAAGTAATGTATTACTGATAAATATTGATATTAAATAGTTAACAGTCATGATAACAGCTTGATTTCTTATTTTAATGGAAATAGTCATGAAGAGATCTTAGGTATTTTGTAATCCTAGGTATTTAGTGTTTGATCTTTCCATCTAATGGATTCTTTGAACCCTTGCTGAAGTGCTGTAATTCTTCTGAGCAGGGGAGAGCCTGCGTCTGGAAGATGGACAAGCAGTTCAGCTGGAAGATGGAACTACAGCGTTTATTCATCACACCTCAAAAGGTAACTGTTTTTCCAAGTGGGATTTATTGCATCAGTGTTCAACAGAACTGCAGCAGTATAAAACAGGGTACTCTCTAAAAACTATCATCTTAATGGGATTCCCAGTGTGAGTTACTTGTTGTTTTAACTTTGACATCTGAAAATTGCTGCAATGCAGCTGTTTCAGTTCTTTACTTGGGCCTCATGTAACAGTTATAAATGCAATCAAAGCCAGTGTATTTCACTGTTTCTTTAGCCCAGGATCACATTAAAGTGAGTATATACCTTTAGGTAATAGGGCAGAAAAGGTGACAGCTGACAGTCAAGAATGCAAATGTAGTTATTCCAGATGATAACTTATCTTTCTGCAGAAGATGATTATATTGGTCTTGGAAGTAGTAACGCTTCTCTAGAAAAAGTGATCAGTATTTTAAGTCTGTTTAAACCATTGTAACAATTACATTTTACAACCAACAATAGTAAGAGGGAAGAATGTAACAGAGAATTTTTTTGTTAAAAGTAGTTTTATATTATGTGTTTCTTTTGCATATTTGTATGATTCTCTTCTTAAAACGTGAGATCTATGAATTCTAAAATCTGAAGTAATGATCCCAGTAGATCTCTTTTATTATTTGCATTTTATTATAAGTGGATTTGCAATGGAAATCATATTCGTGGTCCTGATTTCCTTTGTAAATATAGCCAGATCATTATAATTTTTTTTTGTATTTCTGTAATTGTAGAAATAAAACTATGCGAGGTGTTGTCTTGAAAACAAATTCCTGTGTTATTCATAGTACTGTTTTAAGTATTTATATTTCTCATGTATTTCATATGTGTGCATGACTTCAGGAGACACTTTCTGGAGAGCAGTAATTTCTCTTGTAACCCACTGCCGCTCCTTTTGGAATCCTAACACTTTGCAATATCATTCCTCAGACAGTTATGACCAGAGTGCACTGCAAGCTGTGCAGCTGGAGGATGGAACCACTGCCTACATCCACCACACGGTGCAGATGCCACAGTCAGACACCATTTTAGCCATCCAGGCTGATGGCACAGTGGCAGGGCTGCACACGGGAGACGCTGCCATCGACCCGGACACCATCAGCGCTTTGGAGCAATATGCAGCCAAGGTACTCTGCAAGGCATTTTCTCCATCCATCATGTTTTAACGTACAGCACAACATACCTGGCAGCACAAGAGAATTGTCATTTAAGAAATGAAATTGTAACTGAGAGAGTCTCAGACTTGTAAAAGAGAGAACTGCAAATTGTCATGACAGTGCTGCACTGTCATGAGCAGCTCTGGTGCGTAGCATTGCATAAAAAGGAGAAAAGATTGAACACTGAACTGGAGTCAGATTTAGAAAGCCATTTAGACACCCAAATGATAATAATCTCTATACCACAGCATTGCAAAGGAGTCTCTTGAAGGGACACTGTTTAGAAAGAAGGACAAAGTTGAATTATTCTTCTTCAGGCACAATTGCTGGGTTAATTTTTTTTCCTGAATGGGAAGAGTATGGCCTGGTGTACTGAGCCACATGGTATGAAGTGTAGAAAAACATAATTAGACAGTTACTGGGTTCAGAAAAAAACTTCCTTGATCCGTATTTTCAATAGTAAAAATGCAGTAGGATGCACAAAATTCATGTTGTTCACTTTAATTCTGTAAAGCATGATGTAAGTATGGTAATGGGTGATGCAACTTTCATGACTGTAGTTAAGCAGTGTCTCAGTTGCTGGATAATTGCCATCAGTGCTTGTATTGCTCTGGAAAAAGAGCAAAATATATTTTAAAGTCTGTCCTCTTAATGTCACCAAGAGTTGTCAAAACCTGGGAGGAAGAATCAGATAACTAAATAGCTTATTCACTATTCTTTTCATTATCCTTCTGTCTATTAGAATTGAGAGATCCTAAAGCAGGCAGTCAAATTGTGTTGTGATGCTATGCTTTAGCATTTCATGAAATAAAAGGTAATTCAATGTTAGTTGAGCTGTAATCACAAGCTTGTGCACATTCCACAGGTGCTATTTCATTTAGATTAAACCAATCACAACATAGCCCTTCTTAACCAGCAGCTATATTAATCATAATTTCTGATAAATTTCTGTTTTGAGAAGGTGAAGAAGAAACAAAAGAAATGCAAATAAATTTGCATTTTCATTCTATTTAACTCAATATGGGGGTTTTAATTCTGTAATGTGAATTTGTTTTCTGTAGTGCACTTGTGTGTTTGTTTTCTGTAGTTTTCATCTCAGAACCTTATTCTGAATGGTACTGCTGGAGCCTTTAGGGGACAGTCAGTAGAAGTGAGTTTTCAAGCACTACACCTGGTTTATGTACAAAACCAAACATTAGCTCAATGGTCAGAACCCTGGACCTCTCATAAAAGAAGAAATGTGGTTTTGTGATTCTTCTCCATGTCTCTGCCTCACTTTGTAGTGAGGCAAGGTACACTCTGCATAGCTGGTGTTACAGACACTTTGAAAAAGGTACGGGAAGAAATTAAATACACATGGTAAGTATATGATAGGATTTTGTAAAATCTAAGTAGCCCAAAGAAGAGTAGTGACTTGTCTGCTGCACAGGTTTCAGAACTGGAAAACATCAGGTGAAATTCTCACATGATGGGTTCAATAAGAATGAAGATGCTCTTTCAAACAGCTCAAAGTTAAACACTGCTTGTTGGATACTGTGGACACTAATATGTCCTTGGATTCAAGGAGTAATTAGATAAATTCATAGAAGAAAAATGTGTTTGTGGCTGTTAGGTAGAAACACATGACTTCTGGTTCAGGAAGTTCATAAACCACAAATTGCTTGGAGGCTGGCAGGATATTATGGGGAATGCATCACTACGTGCTTGGCCTGTGTGCTTAGTGTTCTCCAGCATCTGCTATGGCTGCTGTTGGAAATGAAGTGGTGCAGTGGTATGGCCTTTAGTTTGACTCAATGTAGGTGTTCTTGTGTTTTTATTTGAAGGCAGACTAAACCTTTCTTTAGCATAAAAGAGAGTATTTTAGGAGGAGCTCAAAGATCTGCCCTGGAATCCTTCAAGAATACTTAAAATACTGCAAAAGAGAGGTTTAAAGTTGGGTGTCTTTTTTGGTTTGGTTCTTTTAAGGCTTTCTTTTCAAAACTTAAAGGGCAAAGAAAAAAACCCGGTGGATTTGGAGAGTGGTGTTTCTTTGTTTCCCTGTCCTATGCAACAGGCAGAAACAGAAAGACCAGTGGGGTGCCCAAGATCAGCGCAGAATATAAGAGAGTTCATACAAAGAGATCCAAGCAGACTACCCAGAAGCTCACTGGAAGTGGTGGAACATGTACACTTTTATTGTCCCTCACTTCTCCTTCAGGCATAGTACCACTTTCCACAACATGCAAAGCACACGCAGACTTAACTAGAGTCCTGTAATTTTGGACTGAGTCAATGTCACCATGCTCCCAAAGCAACCAAGGAAAAAAGGTCATTGCTCTCAGTGAAGTGAGGAAAGGTGATGGAACTGGGGAGAGGTTACAACACATACTTTCCTTTCATAAGCTGCCTTCCTGTGCCATCACAGCTGCTGGCAAAGTACAGTAACTGGGATTTGTGCATGCCTCAACACATGCACACACGTTCTGTTTGGATCATTTGTTTCAAATAGTTGATCAAGTTCTAATTTCATGTCAGCAGTTCTTTACCAACAGGAAGTTCCAGATTAAGTAATTCAGGTCTCCTTTCTGTACAGGTTCTTCCCCCTTCGTTTAAAAATTCTGAGGGAGAAGGTCCCAAAATAGCTATTGTTTCCCTCTGAAAAAAACACCCAAGAATTACCTGCTTTCTGACACTCTTTTCAATCTTTTTGTAATGTGAATTTGCCTCTGCTTGTGCACTTTCCTCATTATTGTTTAGCACAAAGTTCCCAAAAGTATATTGTTCATAATTGTCTAATTTAGAGAGGGAGCCTGAAAACCTCTTGTGGGATGAGTTCATGGCAGTCTCCAAGCAAAGTGCTGGGGGCTGGTGCTTTGGGCAAGATAACTTCACACAACCACCAGTGTTCTCAGGGGCCTGCTGTGGCCTCTTGGGTGAAAGGGCAGGAAGGCCCAGGGGAAGGAGGGTTCCTGTCAAACTGTTTTAGAGAAGAACAGGCTCAGGTGCATCAGTTTCAGCCTTGAATATAATGGACACAGAGAGTATTGTGAATGCCTGTGCTTAATACAGAGACCATTAAGGAATGGGAAACTATGTAAAGTATACTTTAATTTTTTATATACTGACCAGTAACATCCTGTTCTTTGAGTTGCTGCATGTGAGAGAGTTTAGGGTGTTTTTTTAAACTGGGTAATTATATTTTTATTTAAATAAAAAATTCACATTAGCATCTAACAGTCTTTCAAATATTTTTATGAGCTCCTTGGAAACAGCAACACCTTTCTCCTCCTGGAGACTGTCTTTAAAAACAAACCTATGTAGCAATACTCAAGTCCTTGCTTAGTTGTAATTTGACTAGTTCAAATCGAGATGTAACACATTGTCTTAGGTATTTTGATTCAAAAAGCAGTTGTGCTGTTTGAAACAAGTACATTCTGTTTAACAAGGTGTGAGAGAGAGATCTTTATTATAAAAGAAGTAAATGTTTGGGGTTTCTTTTGTCAGAACTCAGTATGCTTAAACTTACTGACTTCTTGTAATACTTCTGTCAGTCTATGAATTTAACATTCTCAGTTCTTGCAGTCTTTCCTAGCCTGTTAGAAACTTTGCTATGCTCACTTGGCCTGTTCTGTAATGCAGGTGCTGCAAGTGGTGGTTTTTATGTAAGCTCATGTACTATGGGATAACCATGTTCCAAGAGGGAGCTAGAGAGCCATGAAATAATAAATCCCCAGGAGCTGTCTGTAACCCTCTGTTTCTCTGATGAATAAAAGTAACCTGTAAATGTTTTTCCCATTTCAACTTTGTTTTTCAGGTGTCTATTGATGGAAATGACAGTGTTAGTAGCACAGGAATTATAAGTGAAAACGAACAAGATAAAAAAATGCAGGTATTTCATTAATACAAAATAATTAAAGCTATTTCTTTTGTCTTTTCTGCCCAGCAAGATGCATGATAGAGAGCCCTGTAGCCATGAACTAGGGTTTGCTTCTACTCTTCAGAATTTGTAGATTTCAAACTATACAGATAGATTATATTATCTCACCGTGTTCAAGATCCTGTCACAAGATTTTTAAAAGATCTTCTAGTACTTACTGGTTTTCCTGTTAAAAGGTAATTAAAAAATTATGTTGGCTTTCTGAGATTTTTCAAGCTGACCTGAGTATTTAATCAGTGAGAATACAGTAAGTATTTCAGAAGTTCTTTTCCAGAGGAGGAGCTGACTTTTGATCGTATTTAAAAAAGAAAAATGCTGTCTCGGTTAATAAATTTCTTCTAGGAGAGACCATTCCAGGCTCTGGAACTGTTCTCTCTTTAATGACTTATTTTGATTCCACTTGTCCTGTTAGGGTCCCTGACCTTTACAGCAGCATTTATAAGGAATCAGTTATTAAGAGTGTTGCTCCCAAAGAATACTTAAAGAACAGAAAAATACTTCAATTTCTTCTTCTGGATCCATATTGTTACATATTGTACATAGATCCATATTGATCCATATTGTACATAGAAATGTAAAAACCTTTAAATGTGAAAAGATTAATGTAGAAGTTCAAAGGGTATTGGAAAATACAGGTGCAACTTACTAAGTCTCGAGCTTTTTTTCCCTGAATCCATAAAATTATGTAAGGAGAAGGGTATTTGGCATTATAATGTATTTTATTAAGGGAAAAGACAAAGAAAAATGTATTCTGGGCTTCAAATATGCAACTAAAATAATACTAAAACCTCTATATCCTCACATGTTCAGATGACAGAATCAAAAATGGAGAAGTCATTGCCTTGAGAATGGGGCTTCTCTGGGCAAACCTTCTCTCCTTTTTTGCTTAATTTAAGAAATAATGAAGTAGACAAGGAGGAAAAATGTCTTCTTCCAAGATCAAAATACATTAGCTGTGAAAGGAATAATTATAGGCTCACCTCTCACAGTTAGCTCAAATTTTCTATTTCTAATCTTTTACAGGTTAAATCCCACAATATTTTAAACTGCAGACACTTCCCCTTTTGTCTGTGTGGCATGACTGTGGAAGGAGAGAATAACTAATACTTGCATTATTTACTGTATTGGACCATGTTCCAGAAAATGAAATTAAGAAATTCAGAGGGTTTGCACACTTGTAGGTTGGAATAGGGATCCAACTCCAATGAAAGGCAAAATTCAAGGAAGAGTAAGATAATTTTTTTGTTGGTTTTACCTGAAGTAACAGCCTATTAGGCAAAATTACCTGTAATCAGTATCCACCTAAATATTGATTTTGGCCTCAGCCCCAAAGCAAGCTGAATGTGGATGTGGTTTTATCTTATACATATATGGCAACATATGTGCAATATGGACATGTGCCAATCTTATGGAACATTATATGTTCCAAACAAAACAAGATCTGACATTTCAAAAAGGTAATGAGGCTTAGTCTCAAATTCTGACCCTTATAAGGTGACTACAGTTGGCCTTCACTTGAAGGGGCCCAAAGCTATCAATTATGTATGAAAATATAAATCATTCTTGTATCTTGATTTAGGTAGATACCTACTTATAACTCATTCTGTATTCATATGTATTAACATATAATATATAAAACAGTCTCATATTTAGATGTAGAATCAAATAGGTGTATATTTATAAACTTTTTAAGTCCACAGGGAACAGAACAGATGTCACATTGCTAAGCAGTCACTCAGACTTGCCTGTGGTTAGTTAGGTGTTTCAGCAAAGAAAAAAAAGCATAAAACCTCTTTGTGATTTCTACATGGGAAAACAAAAGACTCTGTGTGCCCAAATGGATATCTCATTATTTCCCTTCAAACCTGTCCTACCCATCTGTTCATAATACACACTTTGGTTATATGATTCTGCTCCTGTGTGTGCAATAGAAAAATCTGATCCAAGATCTTTGTTTTTCTCCTGTGTTACCTCTCTCAGCTCAGGATGCATTTGTGATCTCCTAAAAATAGGGGGTTTAAAATTCTATTTGTTCATTCATTCTGTGTAAAAGTATTTGAAATACACAGTTCCTCTCAGTAAGTTCCACATTATTGGAAAGGTGCTTCCTCCCCAGTTTTTGTATCCATCTTAATATTAGTAAGATTATGGCTGGTTATTTCCTTGTAGATATCAGCACTTTACAGATTCGTTTTCATTTTCTTTTAAACTTTGGCATGCTTGAGCTTTATGGCAGAACTTAGCAAGTATATACATATTTATATGCTGGGACAACAAAGAAATAGTAGTAGGTGTACTGATTGAAAAAAAAATAGTGCTTCAGTGCAGGTGCTCAGCCAAGTGTATTCTTCATGATCCTTAAGGTGTTGGTTTCTGTGATTCATGCTGTCACAGGTCAAACAATACCATCACTAATGGGCTTCTTAATGCAGGAGGTTGGTTTTCTCTGTGGTTCCAGAGAAGTGATGGAGTTGAATATTTCAGCTGAATAAAAATTTTGTATTGAACTTTGCTCCCTTAGTCTTAAGAACAGTCTGAAGATAACGAGTTATTCCATCCTCTCCAAAGAATCTGTAGAAAGGTGTTAGCAGTCAAATTGGTGATTTCTCTGAAAGAGGAAATGAAGGTCTGTGTGCTGCTGCAGGGCTGCAGTCTCCTTGGTATGAGGGGGTTGTGGTGGGAGGGCTCAGATGGCTGAAGTGCTGTGGTGATGGATCCAGGCTCTTTAAAAGGGCCAGGTGGGAACAGCAGGACTGCACAGGGCTTTGGGATGGGAGATGGCTCAGACCAGTGTGAGTGCTGAGGTGGTGACTGTCTGCCACAAGGTCATGATCAGGAAGAAGATGAAGCCTTCTTCAGACAGCAGGAACAAGCCTTGTGTTCACAGGCCCACATCCTCGTGGGGAATTTTAACATGGGTATGTGCCAGAAGAGCATCACAACAGGGCACACGAGGAGCATTCTGGAGTTCAGGGATGGCAGTGGGCAATCTAGAGCAGGTTATTGAGCAGCTGGCAGAGGGAGACACTTTGCAGAGCCTCAGTTGCCAAGAAGAATTAGCTGGGAATATGAATGTTGGGAGCAGAGTTCAGGAGTCTCCATCCTTGGAGATACTCAGAACCCATTTGGATATGGCTGTGAGCAGCCTGCTGCAGCTGACACTATTTTATGCTGAGAGTATTGTCTCCTCATCCATCCTGTGAAATGTTCTTTTGACAGTTTGGAATAGAATTGGATCTGTAACAAAAGGGAAGTGATTTAAAAGGACAGACAGTATAAAATAGTCTCGATTGCTTTGCATAGAGTTGTACTGAAGTGCTGATGTTTGGGTTTCTGCCTCTGTGTTCAGTCTGTGTGAATGTTTCTTGCATGTCAGTGTATGAAGGAGCCTGTACAAGGGGTTTCAGTTGCCTCCTGAAGCTGTGCTGTTTATTTTCCTGTTGTCATGCCAGAAGGGAGAGTAGAACCTAGCTCACAATGCTCCAATTAGCTCGATCGAAATACATGCATGGCAGACCAAGTACAAAGTGCTTTCCTTCATTTTCACAAAGTGCTCATTCTAAGGACATTTAATTATTGTTTGGCCTTTCTGTGAACTTAGATTTGATGGTGGTCTGATTTATAACTAATTTCCCTTAGGAACAGATCTAGCACCTCAGATACAATCTAAGACTTGTCTGTCTACTAATTTGGTTATTTTACCACTGTGCTTGTATTTTAAATTATTTGTCTTTGTTATTTGACTAATTAATGCAAGCTTTTAAATTTGCTAGGTACAAGTAAATATGTTTTCCAGTTTCCATCGTGATTTCCAGTTATTTATTTCTAGTTTATTTACTGAGGATGCAGAAATACACGGCATAGCAAAGCAAAGAGAAACAAAAAAGCCTGTCAGAATCAGCTCTGGCTTGACAGCAAAATAAAGTAACTTCTCTGATGCATTTTGGTTGTTGTTTTTTAGTATATGGTTGGGGTTTTTAAAATATTTTTTCCTCTTTCACTTAAGATTGTCTTGCAAGGGCACGGAACAAGAGTGACTGCAAAATCTCAACAGACTGGAGAGAAAGCCTTTCGCTGTGATTATGATGGCTGTGGAAAACTGTACACAACAGCTCACCATCTTAAGGTGATGAGATTTCAAATGTGCATTGCTACTTTGTAGATAAGATTTTTTTGGAAAGATTATGCAGTTAAAAGTAATAGAAATTGAGAGCCAGTTGCAATGGGGCTGTTTTGTCAAATGTTTATTGGATTGATTTTACAGTAATTGGCTGGTGCTTGGCTGAGTTTACTTAGTGTTCTGGGATCATGTTCAGCTGCTACATTGCCAGCATGTTGAGGTTGTTTCCACCAGCAGTGTCACAGAAATTTGGGACTCCAGCATTTGCTTTATCAATTTTACATGTATGCATGATCATGCAAAACTTCCAGGTTTTGAAATATTTCACCATCATGGTACAAAGCAAGACTCTTCAAAACTAATATTCAGAGTGAAAAGCTGGAACATCTTTTCTTCACAGATGGCAACTCCTTAATTCTCTTCCTTTTTTTAAATTAAGTAAAGGAATTACTGAAATGGTAAATGGTATAGGGCTCATATTCCAGCTGAGGCTGGCACAATCCCTTGCTGATGAGGTAACCTCCTCACAGTGCTGCTTGGTCTCTGACTACAGGAGTCCGTGAGTGGTTGGCTTTATGAGTCACTTGCTAAAATGATGTCCTTGCTGTAGATGTTTCATGCAGTATAAGAGCTTCACTGGAAGCATTCAGTGGAGTCAAAAGTTATGTAGAGGGTGGGCTCTGAGGCATATTTTACCTCCTGTCTTTAATATAGTGCATGAGGGCAACTCTGCGTGTATTTACAGAAGTGCTTTTTGCCCAAACTGACTGGCAGGATCGGGTTAGACCTTGGAAAGAGCCATCTTTAGTTTTAGGGGAAACGTTGTTACCCTATTCCATTATTTTTTTCATCACTGATAAGAACAGACACTTCATTGTGGATCTTAGTAAGATAAATAAAATATGTTGGCTTTGAGAATGAACTGTTTTTGTGCTGAAGTAACCAGATACAACATTTTATTAAGTCACTGTATTGGATATCAACAGGTGCATGAAAGGTCTCACACAGGAGACAGACCATACCAGTGTGAACATCCAGGATGTGGCAAAGCCTTTGCAACAGGTAATCTTTTGCAGAGTAGCTCCTCCTGCTTGTTAGTGTTTGTCTGTGAATAAAACAAGTTTTTAATATTGCCTTTTTAACTGCTAAGTTGGTTGGGACAACTGGAAAAAAAAACTGGGAAAAAAAAGTCATCTTTGCTGCAAGTGTAGCAATAGAAAGAACAGAGGATTTAGTTCTTACTGAAGGGGGAAAGCACTCAACACTTCCCTCACTCTTCACCTGTCATCTACAGTCAAACTAAATGTTAAAAAATAGGCCTTTCTCACCATTAAACTTATAGCAAAAGTTAAATGAGGTGATAATAGAAAGCTGAACCTGTAGGCTAGGGGCAGATTCCTGATCTTCTGGTCTAAACTTGAAAGGAACTTTGATACAAGATGCTGGTTTAAGTGTTCTTTATTGAATTTATATCAGAGTGATATCTGTCATGAAGTGAACTCTCCATTTGTACAGATTGCTCTGCTCATAAATGATGCTCTCTCTGAGATTGAATTTGGTTGTGCAAAATGCAATTAATTATCAGGAATGAAACATGGAGGAAAGTGGAAGAGCAAAACTTGTTTCAAATTTTATTCTTTTACTTGGAATGTAAATTAGTATCATGCCGAGAAAAGTTGGGCTCTGTTTTTTTAAATAAGGTGTTTTTAAAATAACTTCATCTGATCTAATACATTTGCTATAATTGCATTGAATAGAAATGATCAAAATAAATACTGATGCAAAAAGTCAAAAGGAAAACAACCACACTTTTAAAGGGCTGCACCTAAGTTTAATTGCATAGTGTTTGTAAAGGGATTTCAAAACGATGTAATGAAATATTCTCTTCCTTTGCAGCAGACTGATGTATGGCTAGAAACAGCTGTTTGTTTATAAATACTGTCTTTTTGATCAGAGCCATTGTACTATTGTAGTTCAAAAATCTTTGCCTTGGACAAAGTTCCCATTAAGTACTGACTCCTCTTCAGTTTAAATGCTAAGAACTCTCCTGGTGTGGGTCATGAAATAGAGTTTACTTTAGATATAAAAGTGAATTAATGCTCAGCTTGGTTCACATGGCTTCATGCTTTTAAAAACATCAAGAATAGGAATTTCAGCCGTTTTGGGGAGAACCTTCTGAAATGAAAGCAGATGCCATTTTCTTACAGACTTTGTTTTGTAGAAATGTAAACATCACTTGTGGGTACAAGTGAAATTCAGGTTCATTTTCTAAAATGGCTGTTTCAGGCTTCTTTAGTCATTATCTTTTCAGCGAAGTGCTGAAAGGAAAATCTTGGTTAAATGCTTGTTGCAGAGTAACTTATACAGGGCCTGATCCAAAGTTCACTTCAGACTGGTAGAGTTTTTGATGATGATGAGTTCCTAAAAGTAATCTTAAAGAGAATGAATGTCTATGACTGCTCTTGGTTAGCTTTGTGATTTTACTGCTGGCTTTGTTAGTGGTTATTGCTTTGCCTATGAGCAAATAATTAAATGTCATTTTGATTTCAGTGGTGGGAAGAGGTAAAAACTAGATGGATTGCGCAGCATATGGCTTCCTCAGAAGGCAGAATAAATATTTGTCCACATTATAATAATTGCAGTTTATCCTTCTGAAGGGAAAGAGAAGCATTATGGAAATGTATTTTGTTTCAAAATGAAGAATCAAAGAATTTCTAAACTGTTACCCAGACTCCTGCTGCGCTGTAGGGTAGAAAGAAAAGCTCGCAAAGAACGAAAGAGTACATTTTACTCATCAACATTCCTGCTTGGAATGGCAAGCACAGCTTTTGCTGGTGATGGTTTATGATTATCCTCATGTTGTGCTGGTGCTGTGCTAACATCCTTTCCAACCCCAGGGTACGGGTTGAAGAGCCACGTGCGGACACACACTGGTGAGAAGCCGTATCGGTGCACAGAGGAGAACTGCACCAAGTCCTTCAAGACTTCTGGAGACCTGCAGAAGCACATTCGGACCCACACAGGTACTGCCAGCACACAGCCCCTTTTTGTTAATTCACCTAGGTGGGGTTTCAGATTTTTCTCTCTCCTCATTCTGTCGCTCTATACTGACAGAATCAGCCTGTGTGTATTCTCTTTCTGAAGCCCAGTGAGCTCAGCAGCAGTTCACTATGGTAAGCATTTACTGCAAATCCAACATGCTTTTCTTGGGAAAAGTGCTAAAGCACTCACACTGCTCTTGTAAATGCACTTTTAGCAGTGCCTCACTTACATTGTCACTGAGTCACTCGTTGCATTTACAGTTTCATCTGCAGCTGTAACAGAACAAGGAACTTTTCCTCAGTAATGTGTCTTGCCTTTTAGAAATGGCTTCAGTGTTCCTCAGTTTTGGTGCTTTAATATAACTCACATGCCAGCTTAGTGAAGGTTGATATTCTGAGCTTGTTCCTCATTTCCCATCTCTTCATCCAGCAGAAAAACAAAAATATTATAGAAAACCAGCTGTTACTAAAACTTGCAAAGCCACAGAAGACAAAATCTTACAGTTTGTCTAAAAACATTAAATTGAAAGCCAAACCACAAATTCTAGACAGCACACACTACACTCTGCAAAACTCTGTATGTAAACAAGTTTGCACAATGTCTTCTTTGTGCCTGTGATCTTCCAAAAGAACAGGGAAAAAAAAAAGAAAAACAACCCTTAAATGTAGGAAGAACAACCTATCACTTGCTAACCTATTCCATTAAATATACTTATGTCTGCTAGAACACTGACAAGCTTTTCCACTGAACTGTCTGAATCTTAGTGAGTCAACAAGAAAAAACAAAAGAAATAGGGGTTTGGATTTTTTTCAAGTTAAAAATATCAATATGGGGGCTGGGATGTAAATACAGACAACAAAAATTGTAAAAACTCAGGATTACATTAACAGATTTCTCCTTTTTTTTAACTTCTGTACACAAAGGTAAGATAATGGGATTAGTGCTAGCTATCTTGACTTTTAAACATCAGGATAAACACGTATCATCTGAGCTCTAGAAGAGGACTGTTGATATGCACTGCATCAAGTACAGACTATGAACTGAAAGGTTTCCGTAGTGTAGGACAGACAATTTCATTAGCTGTGGACTGTTTTCTTCTTTATGACCACAAATGTGTGGTAATTTAATCTCTGTTTACCGGTTGAGACAAAAGACTTGAGCCAGCCCTATGTAATCTACCCACCTGAACAATATTAGTAAGAGAGTCATAATCTCCCAGCAGCCCAGGGGCCAGAGGTGTCTTATTTGAGATTTATGAGTGTTTTCAGGAAGCTAAGAATGCGAAGAAAATTGCAGCAACTGCTTTGTGCAGGTGGATGGAGCAGTGTGCACTCATACCTTGTGCAAGCTGCAGCAGGGCACCCGGGGGAGGCAGGTCGGGGCTCTCCCACGGCTCAGAAACCCTTCCCTTCTTTAGTAGGTCCATCAGGATCAGTGCTTTCTTCATTTTCTGCCTGTTTTAACCAGAAGTGACTTTTCCCCTCTGGGTAGAGTCAAGTCGTGCTTTCACTGCCATCAAACGTTTGCCTTCACTTTCTCTGTGACTTCCCCAGACACAGCTCTGGGATCAGAAAAGCTGCTGTGGATGGAACCTCATGCTGCAGTGGGGTAGAGCTTCAAGGCTTTGCATTTCTAGAGTTGGAATTCTGTGTCACCTGGAAACAGGTCGCTTTGCTGGGAAGTACATTAGAATTTGAAAAGGCCCCTTCAGGGACCGGTCTGGTGACATTCCTGCGGGCATTGTTTCAGAGCGATCTGTTGTGGTTTCTAGTGCCGGGTCTGTTGCTGGGTGGGGCTGGCTCAGCAACCCCGCTGCTTTCAGGCGTGTTTGGGGTCCTGGCTGAAGCGAGGATTAGGGGAGCCATGGTAACACAACACTGAGGCGTGTATGGGGAATACACATTGCCTTGGCAAGAAGCTGGAAAACCTTCCCAAAACGGCTGCCCGAAGGAGGGAATAGTAGTTTCCTCTGCCAAGGAGCAAACTGCTTTGGAGTTTCATGGTATTACTGTCTATCAGGACTTGTTCTTTTATTTTTAAGTACCTATTGTTGTATCTGTAGTGGTGTTCTGCTCTCTCTTGCTCTCAGCTTCTGCTCTTTGGCAAGCAGCACAGTGCGTGGAATGTGCTTGGCTCTAGAAGTGGGAAATTACACCAGGACAGCCTGTCAGTGGCTCCAACGCCTCCAAATTTACCCCCCTTTGCTCTCCTCTGTGTGCTTTGATAGGTCTGAAAGGTCAGGGTTATTGGGGTATTATTGATTGGCCTTGTCTGCTGTTCACAGTGAAATGCTTTGGTGCAGTTACGTAAGTTGTTGTGCTTAAACTTGTATTACATGAAGGGACTTATTCTGAAAGAACCTGTGTTTGTGATTTGCTTTGGTCTGGGGGTTTGAAACTTAAGTTTCATGGCTGTGTCTCTTTAGAAAGTTTGTTCTTTTTTAAAGTTAAGTGCTTTCTATAACAAGTTTTACTAATCCATGTTTATCCTGGTTATATGTTAAATCATGAAGATTTTTTTTTCATTTGAAGAATTAACAATTTTCAAATGTCACTGGTATGATACACTTGGTTTGGATAATATATGTATGAACTGGGGAGGTTGTTAAATAATTGTTAGATTATGGGCAGTGTGGAAGCTAATCCAAACAACTGAGTCTGTTCTATACATGTATAAGTATTAATCTAAATGCTTCATAATTTAGATTACAGACTGTATGATTTTCCTGAATTTTGTTAGTTTGGGCTAAACTAGAACACTCCACAGTGACATGTTCATGGCAGTTCCGACTGAGGATCTCAAAGATAAAATTAGGTAGCTTTAGGTTCCTACATTCAAGTCTAAGTGTTACTTAGGATTTTCATTCTTTTGTGTACCTTTTCTTGTCTTCTTTTTCAGGTGAAAGGCCTTTTAAGTGTCCCTTTGAAGGATGTGGCAGGTCATTTACAACATCTAATATTAGAAAGGTTCATATCAGGACACACACGGGCGAAAGGCCTTACTACTGTACAGAGCCAGGATGTGGGAGAGCTTTTGCCAGTGCAACTAATTATAAGAATCATGTGAGAATACACACAGGTATATGAGTGATTTATTGTATTTTGAAGTGGAATCTTCTTGGCAGAGACTGTGTCATTCTCCTTGTGAACAATGTTTTGGTGTGTTGTAATTGGGTATAGTCATGTTTATATGACTTGGCTTGGTAATACTGGTTGAGCCTCCTCTCCCCTCAGCTGAGGATATTTAAGCAGTTACATTTCCCACCTTCCTTTCAAGCCAGAATAATTTTGGTTTGGATATAAAGTTTTTTAAACTGGACATTTTATGAAAACATAGATAACATTTTTAAACTGGGCTGAATCCTTAATGTGATTCTGGGGTTGCCTCCCTTGAGAGCTGTTTCTTAAATAAATACCAGTAAAGGACAAGTCAGAGCTTAACTTTGGCTCACTTTTATGAGTCACCTTTTCATGCCAGCTGTATTTTCCTTGCTGCTGGAACTGTGGTCAGAACTTCCTTTTTTATAGCCTGAACGTGAAAATACTTACCTAACTCGATTTTCAGAGTTAGTGAACAGAAATAATAAGCATAAATTTGAAGATTCTAAAATGTAAAAGCCAGTGATCACCATATCAGCTTGATAGCATTATATCTTTTATAGAAACACAGGCAAGCTTCATAGAGGTATGTTTTGTATCTCAGTTTATATTTTTGGACACTTGTTTCATTGATTTTTAAATGGAAGGTGTTTCTGTATGAAACCATAATTGTTTGTACACGTGCTTCCTATGGATTTCCTCAGAACTTTCAATACTCAAAAGTGATACTAGTCAATCAATATATCTGATCATCGAGGAAAACTATGGGGCTTCCAGTAACAAAAGAACAAAATTCTCAGTACAATGACAAACTGAAACTGCAGCTGTCAGCCTGTATCATTATGCCTTCATCAGAAGGATATTTTAGATGGAATGATAGGGAGAAAAATGGGCCCAACATGTACTGGCAGTAATTCTTAAAAAAAGACAGGGTTGAACTTCTCTGTTGTCTTTGAAATGAAAGTATGGTTGGTAATGAAGGTTTGTCTCTAAATATCATTTGCTGGCAATTTTCTCTGTGAATCCTGAATAAAGTTCTCTTTATACCTTTTGTTTTCCTGTGCAGGGGAGAAGCCCTATGTCTGTACAGTTCCTGGCTGTGACAAACGTTTCACAGAGTATTCCAGTTTATACAAACACCATGTTGTCCATACTCATTCCAAACCCTACAACTGCAATCACTGCGGGAAGACCTACAAGCAGATCTCTACCCTTGCTATGCACAAACGGACAGCACACAACGACACAGAGCCCATTGAGGAAGAACAAGAAGCTTTCTTTGAGCCACCTCCAGGTTAGACTTTTGCAGCCTTTGAATCTCTACTTGTAAAAAAAAAAATGGGCTGGATGGTGTTTTGCTGGAGGATTTTGATAGCCAAGGAAACGAAAACATAGATAAAAAGTTAAAGTACTTAATAAAGATACCTTAATTTCTCTTAAGACTTCTCTTAATTTCTTTTAAGACTTTTTAGGGTGGTAGGCAACTTGTCAACAAAAATTGCATGGTAATTGGCCAGATAATAAAGTCATTTATAGCAGTCACAAGGTTAAGACAGAAATTTGAGTTGCAGTCTCAGCAAACCTGCTGAAAACATGAGTGTGGGGAAGGGAGAGACTCTAACCTGATTACAATTTACTGGACTTTTGTGAGGGATTTTTCAAAGAGAGATATATATAACACCATGGCTGGTGACAATCTTTTGTGTGGGAGTAAAGGCTCTGCCTTGAGGAAAAAAAATTGTTTTTGCTGCACAGTGATATGGGCTGGTTTTGCTGTGGTTTAGAGCAGTCTCTGTAAACTGTCCTTGAGGCACAGATGAAAAGGAGCTGCTGTGCTGCAGTACTCCTCAGAGTATGCTCTTCATGGGATCATGAGTATTGAATCCTATGAGTATAAAGGATCAGACTGAAGGAGATACTGTGATAGCACAAACACCACTGGTCAAATTGTGATTTTTAGATGTGCCTGAAGATTGGAAGTATCCGCACAAACTGCTTTGGTTAGAAAAGCTGTTCTGCTACATGTTTGTGGGAAACTGCACTGAATGCCTCAAGCAGACTTGCTATAGCTTAATTCCTTCTTTTAAAGGAATGATAACATTCATTTGCTGAGGTTAAACATTTATCAAGATAATGAGCTTACTTAAATCTTCACACAAAGGCATCGCTATGTTCTTCTGTATGTTTGTTAATTAATAACTTAAAAAAAGAATTCCAGCTGTGTTTGCATGGAGTCCCTTGCATGGAGAGGTTAACATTCAATGAACAAATTAGAAATGTTTATCACATTTAATATTTCCTTACAAACTAAATGTATATGTAGTATTTATTTGTCTTTAAACTCATTGCTAGAAGATTATATATACCCCGTGTTCCCAAAATAAGGCTTTCTGACTTGCTTCTGGTATCTTTCCTTATTTTTCTCATCTTCTCACTACATTTTTCTGTTGGAGTGTTTGAAACCTTCAGACAAGACTGGGACTTAATCCTGGTCATCTGGGAGCATTTAGAGTATGTAAAGTATCCTCTTGCCTTCTTTGTATCCAATAGGTCAAGGTGAAGATGTGCTCAAAGGCTCCCAGATCACCTACGTGACAGGTGTAGAGGGAGATGATGTCATTTCTGCACAGGTTGCTACAGTTACTCAGTCGGGATTAGGCCAACAAGTAGCACTAATATCCCAGGATGGAACCCAACACGTAAGTAACTGCAGTGTTCAAGTGCTGGCAAAACCATGCTGAGAATGGAAGCACACATTTGTAGCTTCTTGGGCTCTCTGAAGGCACAGAGGATTCTTGATAAATGTTTGTGGGTTTCTTAAGGAAAGAAGCTTCTTTGGAGCTGTCTCAGGGTATGTTTAGGGTTGTGCCTCCTGTGGAATACCTAAGTGAAACCACATATTCTGACATGTGAAACTGTATTAATACAAAACTAGGTCTCTTCTTGTTATCTTTGTCACTCTGAAAAGGGCTTTTTAAACAACTGTTATATATGCAGCCTGTTTCTGAGATTTCTCACAGTTCCCAGATTATGCTGTTAGTATCTGATGGGCATCTTCACTGTCTTGTCTGCACACACTTTGGGGGGGTTGAGGGGTGGGAAGTCTTTTCATCCAGGTGCTTCCTTTACAAGCAGTTTGGTTGGTAGTGTGCAGTTTCTAACATCAACTAAAGGATAAGGAATCCTTTGATACTATTTTCTACTTGAACATTCCTATGGCTGTCTTTTTTTTAATGTTTTCCTTGGATATGTATTTTTAAGGATTCCATAAGAAATTTCTTTGGAAGGGGATTTCAGCACAACTCTCTTGATTCACTGTAGCAGTATATTGAAGGCTTTTGGGAAAAAGTCTCTGTATCAGCTGGCAAGGCAGCTGAAATACCAGTAACATATGAAAGATATATTCTGAATTCAGACTGAAATAAAATATCCAAGGGGCCTGTTATATTGCCAGCTCTGTACTTCGCAGCAATACTAAGTAACTGGCATTTTTACCCTCTAAAATGAAGGCCTGCAGAAGTCTTGACATAGAATTCTTACATTTAAATTATCTTTCAGCTTGACTTCAGTTCTGGGATTTATTATCTTGTAAATCAGGCATCAGATTATATGTCTGATGCCCTAATGCATTTATACTGGAGACATCAGTAATTTATGTCATTAATTTGTTATGGATTGTTTATTTGTGGTTTAAATTCTAAGCCCTCATATGCCTCTTTAGTATTTCCATCAAGATCAAAGTATGTCAGGTGGTGCAGCCTTGAATCCCATTGACCTCTGTTTAAGACACATGCATAGATAATCTCTTATGCTGTTATTTGGGATACACTGATTAACTTGGAGCCGTAGGCTCTGGGATTAAGTATGCAGCCTGTTTCTCTCCTGAGAGCCATATTGTTTTCTGTAAACAGGTAAGTGTATCTGAAAGGTCATGAACTGTTGGATCCCAGCCAGTGAGGCAGATGGGATGAGGGCTCTGACTGGAGCAGCAGTGAAAGCCTTCCTTGCCTCAGGAGCTGCTGTGTGTTGCAGGTGAACATATCCCAGGCAGACATGCAGGCCATCGGCAATACCATCACCATGGTGACACAAGATGGCACCACCATCACAGTCCCGGCCCACGACGCCGTCATCTCCTCGGCGGGAACGCATTCGGTGGCCATGGTCACTGCAGAGGGCACCGAGGGACAGCAGGTGAGACACTGTCCTGCACACCTGGCTCGTGTCCCTTCAGCACCTGCCACCCAATGGGGCCGTGAGCCACCACACTTCTGTCACTGAGGGAGTTTCCAGCACCTGGCCTACACATTCCCTCATAAGTGCCTGATGTGCTCGACTCTAGTGCTGTACGTCAGCAGATGGTGGAATGTTTTAAAAACAAGCGGGCACCAAGAAAAAAATCTGAGGTACCAGTCCATGATTCATTTAGGTGTCTGTAAAATAAGACCTTGAAATGCCAAGCCTTTTCCCCAAAGTCACACAGTGAATGAGTGGCAGAGCTAAGAATAGAATCCAGTATGAACTGTAATTTCATTGGTTAATATTATGGAACTGTAATTTATTTGGCAGATGGGAAACATTTGTATGAACATATATCTGTGGTTTGGTTTTTAATGTACAGATAAAACAGCTAACTTTTTTAGTACAAATATGATCTTATCTTTAAGTTAAAATGCATTCTACTGTTCTAAAATTACACCACATTAAAACGAAGATAGTTATTAATCTCTGTGTAGATAATCACAGGTCTGTAGGTGCATTTATTGAATTGCTGCAGTCCTGAGGATATTTATATTTTAATAGCTAGTAGATAATTTGGAGAACACAGCTTTTCTTTTGCACAATACAGCTCATGAGCGATCCCAGCTTTGAATGTAACTGTGAAGGCAGTGGTGGTGCTGAGGAGCAGGAACACATCTGCCAGGCAGGTGATGCTATCCCTTTGTCTTGAAGGTTGCAATCGTGGCCCAAGACTTAGCAGCGTTTCACAGTGCCTCCTCAGAAATGGGACACCAGCAGCACGGACACCATCTAGTGACTACAGAAACTAGACCTGTTACATTGTTGGCTACATCCAATGGGACACAAATTGCAGTACAGGTAAGATGGGGATAAATGGTTCTTTGGAGCATTTCTTACTTCTAGAGCTAGAAGCTACCTAGTCAGGTAACAAAATGATTTGAATAAGCTTGGTTTCCCTGAAAAAAAAACAGCCCACAACCGTATGATCTCATATTTAAAATAATACGTAGGGTTAGGAAGAGAATTAAACAGCATCTGATTTTCCAAATCTACGTGTAGAACTCTGAGAAAAGGGGAAGGCTGGAGGAGGGCCAAACTGCAGCTCAACTGAGTTGTTCATGGACTCACAGGTTTTCAGTGAAAAAGTGCTTTTGTTCATCCTTCAGCTTTACATGTAGGGTTGACTCATATAAAGCCAAACTCTCAAGGATAAATTGCTATGAACTTATAAAATTAACAGATTTGTTATTTGAACCTTGAAATGCTAATAGCAAAACAGTGCAAACAGTTATATAGAAAGATAAATAATCAGAAATCTCTGGAAATAGTGACCTTCTGTTGTGTGCCAAACCAGCACAGTACACGCAGTCTCTGTAAATAGTTCCTCACATTGTTCAAACACTGTCAGGAAAAGCTAATTTCTAGGTATGAAAGAGCTCTTAAGAGCTCAGATTGAAAGGAATAGTATTAATATCCTCAAGCAGAAATGAGAGATTGTTATTTTACCCTTTGTTAAATAGAAAGTAGCAAGTCAGATGCTGTTGAAAGTTGAGAAGCTCTGAATTCTGAACTCCTCTCTTTTGAGCTAAGTTGGCAGTAATCAAAACTGCCTGTAAGAGAAACCATGTCAGAAGGCAATTGTTTGCATGAGAGCAAGAGAAAAGTAACTTGCACCCTCAGCAGTGGGTCCTCTGAATGACAGGAAAACAGGAACTCTCTGCACAAGCCCTTCTTCTGTTACCAGCAATGGAGCATCAACTTAAGTCTCTTTACATTAATTAAACTTAAAATACACAAATAGAAGAGAGAGAACTCAAAATTAAAATACTGTTGATTATTTCTGAGGGTTTAATTGGCTTTTCTTTCATACTTTGATACTAATAAATTAATCCATTTGCTTTCTAAGAAATGGTAAAGCCACTAGTCTGATAGTCCTATTGAAGCCCTAATGAGGTGAAAACAGAGGTCTTGGTTTGAGTGGATCCAGAATGTGATATCCAGGGACTGTAAAAATAACAAGTGATACTTAGAATTGTCCCATTAGGTCAAACAATTTGGTTTTGCGTTTCACACTTTCATATGTGTTTCTCCTGAGCCAGTAGGTAATGGCCAGCTTTACATTTTTTTGTGAGGCTGAGGTTGTGTTCAGTGTTCCCATGAACATATTATAAAACTCCAGGGATTCCTTCCCAAAATCGTGTCAAGTTGTCTTTATTCAGGGCTGGTTATCTGGCTTATGGCAGTACCAGATAATTTCATCTCTAAACTAACTGTACTATCAGTGTAATCACAACAGCTTATTAATGCAGTTGGGATTCTGCAATATATGTACATTTTTTCTATAAATAATGTCATGTGGTGTTCCAAAGAGCTGACTTTCTGTTGGAGAGTTAAGAAAAATGAAGATGTTCGTTTGCTTTACCAGTGCTAAAATGTAATGCAACAGCCCCTGTGACTTCTGCAAGGCTTGTCTGAGCTTTGCAATATCTGCCAAGTAAAATATCACCTACTCTGTGGGTCATGAAGTGTGCTTACCGTGCAGCAGTTCTTTGAAGCACATGTATTTGGTAGTTACATAGAAACTCAGTGTAATCTCTTATCAGCAGCTATCTTAATTGTCATGCTGATGAGATAGCTGCTGGTATATATTACCCAGGAGAGGTGTGACAAAACCAATCACACTTACTTGAGCTGAAGTATTGTTTGCTATCTAGATAGTTGCTTTTCAGATCCTTTTTGATGTATTTGTTATCCAAGTGTAACATTTTGGATTTCTTTCTGTTTAAATGCATTTGTTTCAGCTCGGAGAACAACAGTCTCTGGAAGAAGCCATTAGAATAGCCTCCAGAATACAACAGGGGGAAACACCAGGGATTGATGATTAACTTCCAAAACTGCTACCAGAACAATAGAGTGAAAGGTATTTTATTTTCAACCAACAAAGGTCCATGCCAGCAACAGCCCATAAAAACTTTGAAGTCCCCCACTCACTGATACTGTGTACACATTTTATGCAAGAGTGAAGAACATTTTCTAAGTTTTGTGTACATAACCCTTGGAATGGACTGACATCATCTACTTCCAACCGTTGCATTCAGGAATATGGAATTAGGATTATATAGTAAACTTCCTTCTTATCCTTTCATCAGATTTCAGACTGGTCTACAAGCAAGTGAAAAAACAGAAGTATTGGAATTGATTTTTAATGTCATGCACAAATAATGAAGGCATTACTGAAGATTTCAGCTGTTTAAATAACCATTTCAGGAACCCTTACAAGTAATAAAGGCAACAAAGCCTTTTTAAATTGCATTCCATTAATGGAAAAGTCTTGGATTTTGAGCCTACTACTGTAAATCTTCGTATTTTGATTTGTTTCATACAGATTTGAATACTCTTTAGATTACCTACCCCATCTCATTCACTGTAAATACAGACTGTTAATGCTGGAAGTGCTAATTATATTATCTTTAAATTGGATTATGTACAAAGAACTGGTTGTTCAATATTAAAAAAAGTAAATCTAATGATTTTGTTTCTTTACATATTTTACTTAAGATGTTACTCTCAAATTATTATGCAATAAAATATAGCAAGATTGTATTGTTTAGATAGGATGATATTGTTGTGTGATGTATTGTTTTACTTCTTACTGAGACTGAAGTTCAAATTATTTATTTACGGCCTTGTATAAATTTTTCCAAAGTTTATTTATCATAAACTTAATTTTTTGACATTAATTTTGATCGCAATCCATTATAGTGTATTAAGCTAATACTGGTAATAGTTATTTCAGACATTCTAAAACACTACAAGAATGATTTTCACTAAAAGGTGAAGTTATCCATTTTCAAGAGAACTATTTTCAAATGGTGCATTTGCAGCAAAAGTACAAGTACTAATAGTCTCTTTTCACCAGTTCTGAGTGCCTGCTGCTACCATTCAGTACCTAGGATGTGCTGATAATCAATGCTTTTGAAAATCAGGACACAGTTTCTAGAAAAAAGGGATTAATGATGATGTAAGTACAATGCTCCTCTCCAACTATCATTCTGTAAAGGAAAAAATCCATTGTAGATATGTCTAACACATACAGCAAAATGTAACTTTCAATTTTTTTTCTATGAAGAAGTTTTTACTCTTACCTTGTTAGCAAGCTGGTTAAGCAAGTTAAAAATTTTTGGCTTCCTGTAAGATTCTGTGCTTACTTTAGATTAGTGTCAAGAGCACTTCTGGAACTGAAGCCTCACCTTTTGCCTTCTCAAGGGAAGGATTGAACAACCTCTGGACAAAATCTCTATTAAGGAATCCCAAGTACTGTGAGGTGCACATCCTACATGAAAAAATAAAGTCCATAACCAAGTACCTTGAGGTATTTGACCTCAGAAAGGCCAAGTTTGAATAGAATGAGCCGATTTATTGTGAATTACTGTATCAGTGTGGGTTGCAGCCTTTTATGTTTTCTACACAGGAGCCAGCTGTAAAGTGCAGTGAGACAATACAATACTGTAGGATAGATGGGGACAAAGCAAAGGCTATTCTCTGCATAAATTACAAAGTAAAACTTGGAAACATTTAGGTTGTCTGTAACTTTTGTATAGGATTGAGGTTGCTTGCTCACTTAGGTGCCAGTTTTCCTGAAATGTTGTATATCTTGATATCCCATGGAGATAAATGTACTATGCAAGGAGGATGAATTGCCTGTCAACTAGATCAGTTTCTTAGTACTTATCACCTTTTAGAAATTAAAGTTGTATCATTTGATGTGAATGTTCAAGGTTTTTTTTTTTTTTCTTCTTAAATTTCATTGGTAATAGTTTCTGGAAATGTTGGCTGGAACAGTGGCTTTGACTTAGCAAAGAAATAACTTCAGTTCTTCTCATTTCCCAGGACATTTCCTGACCACTATACAAATGTGAGTATTCTTTCTCTTTCATACAAGTTGGTTTGCTGCAAGTTGTTCCTTCACAACCAGCTCAGTCAGGAAAACTGTAGTATTTCAAAATTACTTCTTTGACTGTTACCTTACCAGTTACTCTTCCAAAACTCCCCGGTCAAAGGTGGTGCTTCCATGTTTTGCTAGCTACCTCTACAAAGGAAAACTTACTGAGTAAATATGGTAGAGTGACTTAGACTGCTTAGTGTTTAAAGAAAAGCTGAGGTGATTATGTGTGCTTTAGCTGCAAGGCCTGCCTTCACAACAGTCTCATCTTCTGCATGGAGAGACCTTGGTCATTTTTCCCTCCTGCTTCCATTCAGCCAGGAGTGGAAGGAGCTGTTTTGGTAGCTGATGCTGCAGGTTGGCATTGGAAGGTCCTGTAGTGCAGTTTAGACAAGATGGGTTTGGATAGATAGGAAAACTGGCAAAAAGGATTTCAGGAGGAAGAAGAGAAGAATATGGCAGGACTGGGTGTTTGGTAGTAGAAATCTATACCCACAGATTCTACCCCTCTTGATTTTCTCAAAGGAAATGCTTTGGCACACTAGAAAGAAGTAACTTGTAAAAGATGAACCCTGTAAAGTAAATCAGCTCAGCATATCACTGCCTTTTACGGACTGACTCCCTCATTGCCAGAAAAAATTATTTTTCTCTTGTATTTCAGTTCTGGGCCTATACCAATTCTGCCCATAAAGGAATAAGCCCAAAGTCTTTCCAGACCTCGCAGTCAACTTTTCCCTTTTAAGTATTTATTCAGTTTTTCCCTACTGTGGGCTTTGCTTTGCTCTAGTTTAGTGCCTCTTCTGATAGTAAAAGAGGTGATTATTTTCGGTGCTCCTATCGTGCCAGACGCACTCTGCTCTTCATAACAACAGGACGGCTTTTACCCTAAAGGGCTGATGGTTCTAAGAGCAAATCTTGCTGTAAACAGCCCTCATCCCTGCCGGTGTGATGAACCGCAGCTCAGCTGACCGATACCGCCGGTCCCGGGTGCGAGACAGGCACGTGGTGTGCTCTCGGAGCTGCTGAACAGCGGCTCCGCTGGGAAGGCCGTTCCTGCTAAACTTTGCTCCGGTTCCTGACCCTCCTCACCCCTCAGCTACTGCCGGCCTTTGTCTCGCTGGCTGCCCTGCTTTCTGCGAGGGTTGTGCCGTAGGGAAATCCCTCTGCGTTGCTGTGCGCTTCCCGGTGCACTCAGGGAGCCGTTTAATCGGAATTTAGCCAAGGAAAGATGGGGTGGAGTAAGGACCTGATCGAAAATGTTTCTGAATCTGGCAACTCCAGCTCTACAGCTGCTGAGATTTGTCAGACTCTACACCAAGATGCAGAAGTGCTCTGTAACAAACCCGTTCTGCTCACTCTGAGTTTGTCATTGAATGAAAACAAATTTTCTGTGTAATTTTCAAACAGCACAGGTGAAATTTCATTAATATTTGGGTGGCATGGAAACTGAATTTCTTAAGCAGTAAGGTTTTGAGAGACTGGAAATGACAGGTAACTTGTGTCCTGTTCAGCTATTAAGAGTTGTTTGAAGCTTTAAAAATTTATTTATTCAGCATGCATCATTTTTGTCTTGAAAAAATGGGAATTGCCTTGTCTTTGCAGGTGCATAAAATCAAACTCCAGCCCCGTGTTTATAATAAGGTGCTCCTACTTTTTTCTTTGCAAAGTATATATTTGAACACCATTTTCCCTAAAGTATCCTGTGCTCTATAGATAAAAACCTTCTAAAACATAGACACCTAGGACAACAAAACAAAAATCAAGAGCCATTTTCAGTTCTTTTGTTGGAGGTAGTAAACTGCACTCAAACCGAGGCAGAGAAGCAAGCATTTTTCATTGTTGTGTGTATTGTAAAATGTCCCATTAGTTTGGCATTCCTTTGATTCTATTTCTCATTCTGCTGGTGAAGTTCACTAGGCCAGAGGAAAATGTAACGATCTAATTAGACCATCACCATTAGCACTAAGTGGTTGACACCTTACCCTATCAGGAACAGGGTAATACCAGACTTTCTAACTGAGGGTTATATTCAAAGCAGACTTTAATTATCCCAATAAACACAGAAGCTTGTATCAGTTATCCTAATAAACATAGAAGCCTATATCAACAAGTGAATACTTGGTCCTACACAGTCTGTGTATTTATCTCTGCTGGAAATGTGACCCCCTTAAATCCAATCTGTCTCAGGTTCTGAAACAATAAGAGATTTTCTTTGGGTTATTACTGTTCTGTTTAATTATTTGCAGCATTTTGTTCAGAGGAATGACAAATCGTTTACATTTTCAGGGCACAAGTAACTGTGTGGAATTCTTCCTATAAGTAAAAAGTATCTTACGTGGTTGTCAAACCCCCCAGTGTTTTACCCTTTCTTTTGTTTAAATCCATCATCAGCCTTTAGGTTGACTGGCTGCTGCTTTTTACTTGTTTTTCAAGAGACTTACAGGTTCACCACTGTGTTACTGCTTCTGTAGAACTTGCTGAGAAGTTCCTGAACAGGGGTCTTAGTGAGACAAGACAAGGGGAAGAGGCTGACTTCTCAACATCTGGCAGGTCTGCTGGCATAATGGAAACTATCCACATGGATGTAAAAAGCTCCTGGAGATATATCAATGGTCCAAAGCTACATCTCCAGTGGGGTTTTTTTTCCCTGGTGTAGGGCTAATTCAGATTTGAATATAGGTTGTAATGACTGAAAAATCAGAAAGTGCAAGAACAGTTTGTGGGAGAGATGGGATTGGCTGCTTTTTTTTGTTTTTAACAGATATATTCAAGACAGTAAGAGAGAGATTTTTTAAAAGTCATTTTATCTGCACACCTAAAAACATTTGTAAAATGTCTAATAACTTCAGATGCCCATAAGAAGAGTAGTAAAAAGATTATTAAAAGAAGAGTAGTAGATATGAAAAAGGGCACAGTACCTCTTTTATGGTTTTGCATGATCCCTGAAGGAGAAAAAGGAAACAGGTTAGTGAGAAATAAATTAGTAGTGTCGTGACTACTTCGTTTCTCTGCATTAGACATTGTGAGGTTTTTAATTGCTGGTACAAAATCTTTCTATTTTGATAATTTTAACTTGGCCTCAACAGAGGAAAGGGACATTCTAATTGTACCTGTTACAGTCATGGCAATCATTCTCTCTTTCAGTTTTCAGATGTTTTAGAGGAAATTTCTTACCTGAATACAACTCTCAGGAACAGATTGTTTTGCCATTTTCTTGTTAAGCAGATTTCTAGTGTTAAGAGGCAGACTTAGAAGCAAAAAAAGGGAATCACTAAAAACTGTTATGAGTGTGTGCTCTCATAGTCATAGAGAATTACTGAATTGTATGTGACTGCTTGGCACAATCTGTACTTGTTAAATGTACTTTTTACATTTTAACTTCTGAGTACCTTCAGATCTTCCCTAGATTTTGGATCCAGTAGCTGTTCTTTACTTTGTGGAAACTGTGGTGCTGTCAAATTCCCCCTTCTGTTCTCTACCTTGTTCTCTTGCTGTTATTATGTAGAGTTCCTGGGTGAATAAATCCCTGAGAAATGTTCTCTCTGCCTGCACACTACAGACTAAAAAGAGAGCAAGGACTGGCAGCATCAGCTATTGGCATGTCTTTGCATATACAAAGTCCAATTTTGATGGGAAACTCATTTAACTCTGGACCTTGTAATTGAAGAGAAAGAGGTTGCCAGCTAACAGCAGCTGTTAGCAGCACAACCTCAGATAAAATTATCTTTAAACTGCTCACCTTTAGGCTGTCAGTGGCCCAGACACAACATCTCCCAGTTGGCACACTCCCACTGGGACCTGTTGTCCCTGCATATGCCAAGTCTTGTGTAAAAACTGGAATGCCATCGCTGGCACTGGTGATAAGCACACTGGTCCCTGGGTACCTGCTGAAAAGCAAGATAAAAGCTGGGAAAACAGCAAACATCTCTCTCTGCTCTCAGTTCTCCACCAACGGCCTTGGCACTGGTGGCTGGAGTGTTTCTGTTCTTCATAAAAGCAACTTGACCTTCTTCCTCTTCTGCTTTTTCGCTCCATTTACGCCTCTTATGATAAGGTGAACTCTCATAATAAGGTGAATTATGCTGGCTGATGTAGAATGGGTTTCAGCCAGACCTTGGCAGAACTCTTCCAGTTTGATGGAAGTGGTTTTGGAGGATTCCAGATGAGCTTGCAAGTGTAGGAATCCTGACAAGATGGCAATGCCACTTCTCTGGCAGTTCTGACAGCCAGACAAATTGGCCATTGTTCTATTTCTTCCCCATTCATCATTATTTGACTTCCCCTGCTACCCACAAAAGTTGGAAACAATGGTTTCCTTGAGCTTGAAAACTCCTAGTTAAAAGCAGCTGTTTGCCTGTGAGTGTGTACTGCTCCAGATAAGTATTTCTAGTAGCAAAATCTTCAGATATCTTTCAGATATCAAAAACAAGTATGATAAAAGGGAAAAGAAGCCAATTTTGCAAATATATCCTGAAAACAGTTAAACCACTCAAATTTGTAGGAATATCCATCAGGCACTGCCTAGACATCAGTTTGTGCTGTTACATCTATTGGAAGAATCAGGGCTCGAGCCTGCAAGATCTGTAGCAGTTCAAAGGTGCAATTTAATCGGCTTCAGGGCATTTGGGATGATTTGGCTCGGAGAGTGTGGCACAGTGGAAGCCTGCAGAGCTCCTCCTCACTCAGCTTCTTCCTCCTGTTATTATGTCAAGTGCTCTCCGGGAGGGAACTGGCTCTGCGGGGCTCTTTAGCCAGGCTGCTCCCAGCGCTCCTCATGCTAATTACAGGTGTCACAGGGGACAAGGGAGCAGAGTTCCACACTCAGTCATCTCTTCAACACAAGTGTTCATGGTCCTGTCAGACTGCAGCAAAAGAGCAATGGGTGCAAGTCCAGAGCAACACGTATGTAGAGCCTGTGAACTCTTACATAGCAGCTGTGCATTTTGTTAGCTACATATTTATTCAGTACTTCCCTTTCTTAATTGCTTTCATATTGGAAATAAACTTTCTTTTAAAATTATTGTGTTACTGTTGTTTCCTTATTTCTGTCTTCCTTTTTTCCTTTCCTATGTGTCTTCTCTTCAGAAATACTTTCTTCAGACAGAATTGTTCCACTTGATTCTGTCCTCCTAAACTGTTACAGTGATTAGTAATTCATTGGTTCAACTACCACAGGGCATCTGAACTGCAGTTTGTCACTTGCTGTCACCAAATACCTGTGTCTGTAGACCCCAGAAAGTATGAATTATATTAGGTTGAGTTTGGGAAGGAAACCGCAAGCTTTGACATTACAGGGGGAGGGATTTATTGAAAGCTTACAGTCTTTAAACTTTTTCAAAGAAAAGGAAACTTCATATATGACTGAAGCAAGCCACAGATAGTGGCTGGGAAGTTTTGAGTGACTTTACAGGAATTGCTTTGCATCTCTCTCTCTGGGCTCTGAATGGAGAAAGAGGTGGTGGAGATTCTATTTTTAAATAGCCTTCTCTTACATCATCTGTTCTAAAACTTGAATGCTTCAGTTAGTACTTGCTATACAGGGCATCTCATTTAAAAAAAATGATTATTTTTAATGGGATGTTATTGTGGTTCTAAATTATTGCACACCAAGTACATTTATACTTGGCTTGATGTAGCCCTATCTCTGTCCCATTTTCGTAGGTTATGTTGGCTACTTTCAGTTTTCTGAAACCTGTTTTCAGTTTTCTCCAAAATGCAAGTCTCAAAACTTGCGTTCCTGTGGCTCATCACTGCTTGTCCTAAAACCAGGACAGCTCTCTGCAAAGAAATGGGTATTTTCAGACAGAAGAGGTTAAAGGGGGAATCGCCAGAAGTGGAATAGGGGACACTGACATCCCCGTGGGTCCGAGGTTCTGCTCTCATAGGAGTGTGCCATGGGCAGCACATGAGGATTTGTCTGGCATATGCAGCTGGCTTCCTTTGGGCTCTGGGGCTCCTGTGGCTGGGAAAAAAACCCTCTTTTTTTTCATGTGCTTTGTTACCCAAGGGATTCATTTTAAGGCGATTTGGTTCAGAAGGGAGGGGCAGGTTTATTTGTTGGGTGTAACCAGACAGAAGACGGAGCCAAGAAGCGAAGCGGTGGCACCTGCAGAGAGACAGGTGCTGATAAACAGCATCCACCATCCATGGCCTTTGCTGTGCTGGGACTGAATCCGTCTGGAAGTTTCTTACCGGAGTCACCGGCACGGGCGGCGCTGAGGCTCCTCCGCGCCACTGCCCCTTAAACCACGTGCGTCAAGTCATTGGAAATACGGTAATCTGTGTGCTTGCGCTTAAAAAAAAAGAAAAAGGCGCCTTTAACTGGCGCAGAAGGTGCTGTTATTTCTGTTATTATTATTATATTAAATAGTGTATTATTATTATGGACATTTTTGCGCGCTCAGTTCTAGCAACTCAAGGGGAGCAAGACCACGTTGCAGCGGAGCGGCAGCCTCGCACAGCGGCGCGGTGTCCCGGCGCTCCCCGGGCGTGTCCCCGGAGTTGCCCGGGCCGGGCGAGGCGCTGTCCCTGCCGCCGGAGCGCTGTCCCCGCGGTGTTGCCGGCGCTCCCCGAACGCCGTCTGCAGTCGGTTCCCGCTGCCCGGGCGGGGCCGCCCCGGGGCTAAAATGGCGCCGGGCGCGCGCCTCACGGGCGGACACGTCC
>VYXD01012948.1:155331-176322 GCA_013397195.1 Hylia prasina | reverse complement strand
CACGGGCACGGGGCGAGCCGCTCGCTTAGGTAGTAGTCGTATATGAACAAAAGAGTTTTCCGAGTTCGGCAGTGTTGTGGGGAAAGTGTATTTGAGAAGTGCGAGCGTAGAGTATTAAAACTCCTAAAGTAACTGCTTGAGTGTCGAGTGGGTGTTGGTAGGGGTGTAGCCAAAAAGTTAAAGCTCGACTTGGGGTGTGACCCTGCGTGTCTCTCGGTGAGCTGGCACGTCTTAGGAGGAATTTCTTGACACGAAGGGTGATGAGACATCGGAATGGAGTGCCCTGAGACGTGGTGAGGTCACCATTCCTGGCGGTGTTTAAGGAAAGACTGGACCTGGCACTCAGTGCCGTGATCTGTGTGACGCGGCGGTGTTGGGTCATAGGCTGGGCTCGATGATCTCAGAGGGCTTCTCCAGCCTCATGGATTCTGGGATCCTGCCGTGTTGGAGTGCTGCTGTCGTGCCGTACGCCAGCGCTGGTTCAGTGTCTGCACTCCTGCATCAAACGTGAAAGGCTGAGCAGTCGATGCTGTTAAACTCATAGAGTCCAAAGTTTAGAGGGAGAGACGGAGTACCTCTTAACTCTGTCAATAACAGGCTTTTTGGAAGGCATTTCAACTTTTGAACTCGACGCTGTGTAAAGTCCCGTATAGTGCATTTAAATCTAGTGATAATTGGCTTCCTTTCTTCATTACTTTTCATATAGCCCTTTAGAAGTAATCCTGGGATAATCCCCGGGGATAATCTCCCAGGGGTCTATAGACTACAGATGGAAAACAACTGATTTAAGGTGCGAGGAGGGCATCCTTCTTAATTGGTTTTCTACAGCTTCCATCTCCAGCGAGGTTTCACTGGTAAAAATCAGTNGCTTAGGTAGTAGTCGTATATGAACAAAAGAGTTTTCCGAGTTCGGCAGTGTTGTGGGGAAAGTGTATTTGAGAAGTGCGAGCGTAGAGTATTAAAACTCCTAAAGTAACTGCTTGAGTGTCGAGTGGGTGTTGGTAGGGGTGTAGCCAAAAAGTTAAAGCTCGACTTGGGGTGTGACCCTGCGTGTCTCTCGGTGAGCTGGCACGTCTTAGGAGGAATTTCTTGACACGAAGGGTGATGAGACATCGGAATGGAGTGCCCTGAGACGTGGTGAGGTCACCATTCCTGGCGGTGTTTAAGGAAAGACTGGACCTGGCACTCAGTGCCGTGATCTGTGTGACGCGGCGGTGTTGGGTCATAGGCTGGGCTCGATGATCTCAGAGGGCTTCTCCAGCCTCATGGATTCTGGGATCCTGCCGTGTTGGAGTGCTGCTGTCGTGCCGTACGCCAGCGCTGGTTCAGTGTCTGCACTCCTGCATCAAACGTGAAAGGCTGAGCAGTCGATGCTGTTAAACTCATAGAGTCCAAAGTTTAGAGGGAGAGACGGAGTAGCTCTTAACTCTGTCAATAACAGGCTTTTTGGAAGGCATTTCAACTTTTGAACTCGACGCTGTGTAAAGTCCCGTATAGTGCATTTAAATCTAGTGATAATTGGCTTCCTTTCTTCATTACTTTTCATATAGCCCTTTAGAAGTAATCCTGGGATAATCCCCGGGGATAATCTCCCAGGGGTCTATAGACTACAGATGGAAAACAACTGATTTAAGGTGCGAGGAGGGCATCCTTCTTAATTGGTTTTCTACAGCTTCCATCTCCAGCGAGGTTTCACTGGTAAAAATCAGTAGTACAAGTTTGTAAAAGGTAAAATTGGTGATGGTTTTATACCTTGTAAGGAGCAGATGCTTCAGAGATGCAAAAGTTTTGTGGGATGTGATACCAAAAAACAAGCTCTTAACACAGCAGTTCAGAGGGATTCTTAAATTAGGTGCCCAAATTCTACATAGGTTATCTTTGGAAGGAAGAATTAATTGGTTCAGGTATCCAGTGGAAGTACAGAAATGTGTCCCGAGAAGCAAAGATCTTCATCTAGTGCAAATTTGAGGATTCCATGTACTGAGTATTCTTCCCTACGGTGGTTTGGTCCTGTCTGAACTTTCTAGTCCTGTCAAATCTTTATTTTATTGCTAGGATAAGGTGATGCTCCTGCTTGTGATCCAGTCATCAGCATCCTCACCAGGATGAAGGAGACTCAGGTGCAGACTTTTCAGTGTAACTGGGAGAGGTTTCATCATGTGCCTGGAGAATGCCTGATCTGGCAAACTATCACCCAGAAAATCAGTTTTGGATATTTAACTGACACTGCAGCCATGCTCTCAAATTCCTGAACCATTTTTTGTAGGCTCAGGAAGATGCACCAGTGCATTAATATTATGTGTTGCATTTGTTAAATTTTTAAGATTGTCACCTAAATTTGTAGAAACCAAAGATCATTTCATGTCTGATCGACCTTCCACATCACACATGTGAAAATCACGGTGATACAGTACAAGATTGTCCTCGAGTTTCATCTGTGTTCATTTAATGGACAAAGATTTGTCCAAGAAGTTTAGGTGATGAAATGATTAAGGACAGAAAAAGATTACTATCATCATCATATTTCCTATCTTTTAAAAATAATTTAAATACTTGTTTACTTGAACTGTTTCTGTGTAGAGTACAAAGCATAATAGTTTCTTTGAATTTTTTTGATGGAAATGCAGGTATTTAAACAATTGATGCTAACTTTAATTAGACAATGTGGTAATTATGGCTTCGGGCATGACCTGACTGTTTAATGTCTAAGGCAATATCAAGGCTATAAATGGCTACAAATCTTTTGGTTTTGTTTGTTTTTTTTCAAATACAGAGTTTGCTTTCTAAAGCGCAAGGTTTAGGTTCCAGCTCAGTCAAACTTCGAGGGGGCTCGCTGTTCATGAATGTTGGGAAATTGGAGAAGCAAGAGGAAGATTTTAGACAAACACCTCATGTGAACATCAATCCCTTCACTCCCGATTCCATGTTCCTTCACAACTCTGAAGGCAAATGTCGGAGGAGGAAGAGGATACACTGGAATGAGTGAGTGACTTGTAGCTTCCTTTGTTAAGTTTGTGTTTAGAACTACTTTTCGCTGCAAAAATTTTGTTACAAATTGTTTCTAAGAAAGTACTTTTGCTTGCAGATTGTTAGCAATGTACAGTCAGCTCTTAAAGTAGGTGCTTCAAGATGCATATAATGAAATAATCATTTAACACTAGATCTTTTGAGTGTGTACAGAGAGGATAGTCTAGGCTGCGTCCTGGTCTTTTTCCCCTCATGGAATGAGCCATGCAGTCTTTTCTTGAGGAGGAAAAAAAAAGTGTTAAATACAAGTGTGAATCATGGAGAAAGAAATGACAAAGATATTAGCATGGCAGTTTTATGGGTTTGTGTTACAGATGTCTAGTGTTCAATTAGTTAACTAAAATTAGATAGAATAGGAGAATTAGATCTCAGAAAAATTCAACAGCTTGTGGGCTTCAATTTTAGGTTTACTTAAACCATGTTATTTCTGGTGTGAATTTCAGCTCTTGTGGAGAGGACATGGAACCAAGCGATGGAGAGCCTGAAGAGGAAACCATGAGACCTGCTAAGGTATTTAATCATTAAACCTTGATACTAATTTTAGAAGTTTGTGTATCTGCAGACCTAAATATTTTCCTTGGAAATCTTTGCAGAGGATAACAATAACAGAAAGTAACATGAAGTCACGGTATGCAACCGAATTCCACGAATTGGAGAAGATCGGATCCGGTGAATTTGGCTCCGTGTTTAAGTGTGTGAAGAGGCTGGATGGCTGCATCTATGCAATAAAACGATCCAAGAAACCCTTGGCTGGCTCAGTGGATGAGTGAGTACTTCCTGCTCTTAAAAGTCTTCTCTTGGTGTTTCTTCTTCACATGGCTCCTTATGTTGGTGTCTAGAGACAGCATTTAAGAGGGAAGTATAAAACAAATATGACTTAAATATAAAATAAACACAATTTTGAAGCCACTTTATTTTTTTTCTTCCCCACCCACCTTCCAGGTACTGTGCAGTACTGGGGAGAAAAGGCTGATTGGCCTCTCTCCTGCCAGATGTTTGTCCCAGTGTTCTGTGTGGAAACAGATTGTTCTCAAAGTGAGAATAATGCTTCCTTACAAAGCTGATTCTTTGAGAGATAAAAGGAAGGCACTATTCCAAACTGAGTCCTCATCCTTGTCAACTTGAGTGACAGGCAGATGAGTTAAGTCAGTCTTGAGGAGGTTTTTTGGCATTTGTGAATGAGCCTGTGATTCAGGACGTTTCCCCGTGCTTCAGTAATGTAGGGAATAGTTGTTCAAATAATTTATATTATAAGTATTTGAACACACAATAGTGTGTTCAAATACTTGTAATATAAAACCCCACAAGTCTGAGTTGTACAAAATTGCATACCAGACTCACAATTTAGGGAATGTTGAGGTCAGTCCACATTGACTTATGATCACTTTTGTCTTTTCCCTAAAACTTCCGTCATGCATCTCAAAGTTTGCTATCGCTCCTGGTTGGCAAGTATGTAATGGAAATGGGTCTCCCACACCAAACTCTGTTTTTTGGATGTTCCATATATTAACTCTTTTAATATAATGTAAATTATTTTAGCTTTTGGACATAAGTACAAATCCAGCTGAGAGTGCCACAGAATTGAATAGGAAGACTTTAATTAGACATACTTAGTGTAATAAGAAATTGTACTAATTTCACCTCACAATACTTACATGTACTGTTTTATGTGACTAACAGGCAGAATGCTTTAAGAGAGGTCTATGCACATGCAGTTCTGGGACAGCATTCTCATGTAGTGAGGTACTACTCTGCATGGGCTGAAGATGATCACATGCTTATACAGAATGAATATTGCAATGGTAAGTAAAGAAGACATACAGGTATCTACAAGCTCTTAACACTGGTTAAGAATTGATTACCCTACTCATTACTCATGCTGTCTTTCACTTGACTGATACTCCTTTCTGGAAAAGGTATATCAGATGGATGAAGCAAAAACTGTACAAAGTTGCAGACCAAGTCATGCATGTTCAAGCATACTGGAAGTACCGTGAGGCATTTGTGAGCAGCAGACTGTATACTGTTCTTTCTTCTGTACAGCAGTACAAGCTGGAACAGAGAAAATTGATTGAGTTTCCATTAAAAGGGGAGATTAAGCCTGACTTCTGAAGCATTTTGCTATTATTGATGCTCTGACAGAGATTTGAAAGAGAGTGAAAGCCCTTTTCCTTGTGTTGATATCCTGTTAGCTTGTGTGACAACTATGGGAGAAAAGTATTTTATTATATTGTTACATGGGTAAAAAGAGGATACAGCGCTGTATTTAACATTTAGTGTATATTCCCAGCAGGTTTTTTGTCATCTATTCACTTAATTTTGGGAGCTAATTGTCATTACTTTGTCAGCTGTTTGATGTAAAAAAAATAACTTGGTTTTTTACATGTTATTTCAGGTGGCAGTTTAGCAGATGCCATAAGTGAAAATTACAGAAATATGCGTTACTTTACTGAACCAGAACTGAAGGACCTGCTGCTTCAAGTGGCTCGAGGTTTAAAGTACATTCATTCAATGTCCCTGGTACACATGGATATCAAACCTAGTAAGTTTGTAACTGCTTTACTCTCTATTGACAACTTGCTCAGTTCATTTAATCTGCTGTAGAAAAATGAACAGTTAGCCACACCTTACTAACTGTAAATTCTTCCCTGAAGTTCTGAATAGGAGCACAAAGATGTCAGTTATAAAATTGGCCAGCAGACCTAAACTGTTGAGTTTATCTTTGGTCCTTTTTGTGTAATTGACTCTACTTGCATAAGACTTGGCTGCCTTCCCAGCAGAGGGGCCAGAGCGAGTCAGTTATACCTTCTCACTCTATGAACAGGGTATATATACAAATAAAACTTCTGCATGGCTAAAGCAAACTGTAGTGAAACTAGGTCAAGCAGAAATTGTACAGAAATGTTCCTTCTAACTATTCTGCTCTTTTTCAGGTAACATTTTCATATCTAGAACATCAGTCCCAAGTATAACTCTAGAAGAAGGTGATGATGATGACTGGTCATCTGATAGAGTCATATTTAAAATAGGTGAGAAGCAGCACACTTGTGTGTAAAGGAATTGCATCATCTCGTTGTCTTCTGAAAAGTAACTTTCTCTTCTCCTTGCAGGTGACCTGGGCCATGTAACTCGAGTCTCTAGTCCTCAAGTGGAAGAAGGTGACAGCCGTTTCCTTGCCAATGAAGTCCTACAAGAGGTAACTGTTCTCTTTGTGGGAAACAGTGATGTTAGGCCCGCATGCTGTTTCCTTTAGGGGGAGAAAAAAAAAAAAAAGTGAATTTATTTTTTTTTTCTTTTTTCTTTGCAAGAACTACACTCACTTGCCAAAAGCAGATATTTTTGCTCTCGCTCTGACTGTTGTCTGCGCTGCTGGGGCTGAGCCACTTCCAACTAATGGGGACCAGTGGCATGAAATTCGGCAAGGAAAACTGCCCAGACTGCCACAAGTGCTTTCTCAAGAATTGCTAGACCTACTAAAAGTAAGAACTCCTTTACTAGTGACTCGCTGGTGAGTGTAATTTATTGTCTTGCTGGCCTTAACAAGGATGTTTTCTTTTTTCCCCAAGGTTATGATTAATCCTGATCCTGAGAAAAGGCCTTCAGCAGTGGCACTAGTGAAGCATTCAGTGCTTCTCTCTGCCGCGAAAAAGAGCGCGGAGCAGCTCCGGATAGAGCTGAATGCTGAAAAATTCAAGAACTCGCTCTTGCAGAAGTAAGTTGGTCCTTGGGGTCCTTCAGCAGGGCTTCATTTCTAACAGGTTCTCCCCTGAGAATGATGATAAAACAGGAGTGTCCTTGTCTGTGGGTGAGATCCACAAATCTGTATGCGTGTGCGTACCTGAGAGTACAAAGTGGGTCATGGAACTTTAAAAGGAATTTTCTCCACAGAAAGAACTGCTTGAACACTCTAAGGGAATCTCAACAGCACTATTAGTATTCAAGGCATACAAAACGTTATGGTTTTAAAGGAATGTTTCAGGGTAGTGCACACTTTTGTGATAGTTATAGCCTAGCTAACATTTGTATGATTTGAGTCTGTGTTTTTCTAGGTCATTTGTGCATTGATATGTCAGAAAATTACTTAAATGACCTGTTTTGAACTTAAATGGCACAGCACATCAGGAATGTTATTGGACTGATTTGACCTGTACACAAGCAGTGTAATTGGCTCACCAGAGAATCATTTGTGTACGAAGGTCATCTTGTCCTACCCCTTGCTCAAACACTCACTCTGATTTAAAGCTTGGAAGGAGAGATTCCCTTTAGGAAAGTCTGATTTCTGCTTAAGCTTCAGGGAGTTAGTAAATTAATAAGCAGGCATCTCTCTTTCACTTTAGTTATCTTTGCATGTGTTATGCATAATAGGCAGGCTTTTATGAGGGAATATAGAACACTGTTTTTTGAGTGGTATGCCTTGAATGAAGATGTTAATTTCATGTTCAGGTTCACTCCATTGTTATCTGCTTATGTTGCCGTTGCTAGTCTGACCACAGCCAGATGTACTAGATTAGCTGGTTATCTTTATAATATTACGAAATTACATTGAAAGAGTAATCAGACAACTCGTGCGTGGTGCTAAATGGCAGATTTGCTGAGGTAAGCTCAGCTTGTGTCTATGAGGACAACATATTTTTGCATCATTTGAAAGAGAAAACCGGCAAAGCTAGTGTTTTGTGAAGACTCCTCCTGGCCTGGCAACAAGGATGCCTCCTTGTAAATCCAAGAATGATTTAAAAAGAGCACTTAGCCACAGTAATTTTTAATGTTGTCTGGCATAGTGTTCCATAATGTACTTCCGATAGTTTGGGGGGAGAGGGGTTTTTGTTTTGTTTTGTGTTAGTCTTTTCTTAAATTTCTGCATTTGAACCATTTAAAATACACTTTTGTGTGTAAGTCCTCTTAAGTGAAAAAAATCCTTTTAAGGCACCTCAGCTTTCCTACTGTGTTGTCCTCTTCAGAGGAAGGAAGAATTGGAAGATTTCTAGGCAAGAACTCAAGACTGCTAGGGGAGAGTGGAAGGATATTGTGAAACTTAATTGCCTGGTAATGGTGTGGTGGTTGGGCGAGCACAGGTGTGTGTATTTGTGACTGATGTTCACAAGGAAGAGGACTGAAAATTGGTTGCATTCTCTTTCAGTGAACTGGCACAGTGATTATGTGGGGGTGATTAGATGGAGCACGGGTGTTATTGAATAATACTTTGGCTTGCAAGAATGGGAGATGCTTATTAAACTAAAACATGTAGCTTAAAACTGGAATACACCTACACCAATATGCAGCAAGCTTGTAAAATTTGATTTTGCTTGGTAGCTAGATGTGAAGTGAGATTACAAATAATACCTCTTAGAGTAAAGAAAATTATTTTAATGGGTAGTTAGAGATGGTGGAAGGAAGAAAGTGTGGGGGAAGGCTGAGGCTTAGCCATATGTCAGTATTTGAAGAAAGGAGAAAAGCAGTCTATGGGGGAAGCCTTTATAAACACCACTGTGCTCTTTAGTTGGGCTCTTTTATAGTTTTATCCTGAGTTTGATTTAACTTTGTCCTCAGCCTGGGTATTGGTAATTTTCTGAAAGAGAGCAGTTGGCAGAACGTTGCACAGGGGCAGTGGCCTGTGCTGCCTTCAGTGACTCTGCCTTGCAGGCTCCCATTTTTGTTAGGCAAAAAACATGGAGGAGGTGATCAGCTTTTGATGTGGGTTTGCAAAAGGGAAAGGATGCTTCCTGAGTTGTCTGTTGCCAGTTACCCACGCCTGTGTTCACCTAAGTGTCTGAGACTCCCACAGAAGATCAGGTGTGGCTGAATATGCTTCTTTTGAGCAAGCCTCAGTCATGAACTCTGACTTAACATGTGGCTTGTGCTAGGAAGTAAAAGCACCCTGCTGTCCTGGTAATTGAAGTGTTATTGCTTGTAACAGGCTGGATTTAGAATCCTAGTTGTGTGAATTTTGGACAACATTCCCTTGCTTTTCAAAAGAAGGAATATCTAGACAAGTAATGAGCATCCCACCTCTGCCCTCTGGCTGGAAACAGGTGGATGCAAATCCTAACACTCAGTTTGACCTAAAGCCTTGATCAGTGACCCACTGTAGTGGTTGTGCTCTCTGTGGCTGCGATAAGCCCGTGTCCCTGTGGGTGTGACAGTGTCCCTGTGTTGCAGAGAGCTGAAGAAGGCCCAGATGGCGAAGGCCGCGGCCGAGGAGCGAGCGCTGTTCACGGACAGAATGACCACGAGATCCACGACGCAGAACCGACCGTCCCGGCTCATCGGGAAGAAAATGAACCGCTCCCTGAGCCTCACCATATACTAACCATGGAGACCAGGGGAGCTGCAGAGATGCCACAGCTGCTCTGCCCGACCGACCAGTGATACTGATCTTGTCCTGTGATCAATATCACCAGTTTCACAGCTGTTGCTTCTGGGTTTTTCCTTGTACTCTGTGGCTGATTTTATATTAACCGTTTGAGTTAATGGACTCGGTTACTCTCCTGTCTGTAGAGGATCCTGGATGTTATTCCATAAGCCTTTCGGTTACACTGTTAGACGTTACGTTGTCCCAGGGTTAACCACTATAGTGGTGTGCTGCTTTGTAGTGTTACAGCATTGTAATAAGAAGCAATATCCCTAATCTTTTAAGAAGGAGGGAGGGGGCCTTACTTTGATAGTTAAATTTTTTTTTTTTTTTTTGGAGCAGAGGGGGAATAATTTTGAGAGACAGGCTTTAAGGCCACCTACAGTCAATGTACCTGATGTCAGGTAGACTTGTGAATTTTATTTGTGTATTCAACTGGGAGCACTTTGTAGGCATTGCATAAACCACAGCTTAGGAACCTGTGGAATTAAGTGCCATGTGGAACTGCTGCTATTTTTAGTTCAATGTCCTTGCTGTAAACTGTAGCATTAAAACAATCATTATTGTGTTAATAGGCTTCTTGTTAAAGCAATTAAGTGAAAAAAAAATGTAAGCTGCATTTTAGTGAAGGCAGCATTTTTCTCTCAAAGCTAGTGCATTGTGAAAAAATGCACCAATTTAATATTTGGACTCTGTATTAGTGTAGTGCAATTGTTAATGTCTTTGCTATTAATGTTTTGTTCTTCTTTCTAATAAGGTTCTCTGAATGTTCATATTTTCTTCAGTTGCCCATTCTTGAGGCTATTGTATGTTTGGTTTTTTTTATGTTGGAATACTTGTAAATAGTTGTTTAGTGTGTTCAGGTTGTTTTTCATTGTTTATGTACATAAGTTTGATCATGCTTATAGTGTACTATACAGAAACTGCAGTCTGGGATGCCAACAGACACAGCTTAAGTATTCAGTTTAAAGTTTCAAAATGGGGAACAGAATGTGGCCGTGGAACCGGTGCTGTTACTGAACCTAGGCTGACAGAAGAACTGTTGTGATTACTGGCTTGTCTCTTCATTCATTTTACTTCAAACAATGTTTCCCTTTTGTGCTCTATTTGTTCTTACTAGTGTTGAATTTGAATATTAAAGTTAAAAGTTCTGTTTGTTTAATATTGTGTAACACTTATTTAACTTTGTAGTTATAGAAATAAAATACTGAGTTGGGAATATACTATGGCAAGTCCTGATGAGATCTGCTTCCCACTCATGCCTAATGCTTGTGATTCCCTCTCATGAGAGTGGGACTGAGATAAGACACTTGGTAATAGTTAGGAGAGAAGGATCCTGGTCCATGTGTTAGTGTCCATAGCAGTCTGTCTGTGCAGCCTCAGGAATGATATTGCATTGGGAAAGATGAAACCCCCAGAAGAAGTCGAATCCAATGACTGATGGTGGAGGAATAGAAACTATGTGAAGAAATAGCTGGGTCTGAGGTAAGGGGAAAAACGCAGGAACTGATGAGAATGGGAAGAGAGCTGCTGATTTAGAAGTTGGGAAGAAAACAGTGGGAGGTGTTGGAATATTTCAGGAATACAACAGTGGTATGTTCTGTGGCATGGAGGCACATGTAAAGAAGAGAGACAGTGAATGAAGGCTTAATGGATCAGTCTATTGTGGAAGCTTTTACCTTGTATTGGAGCTGCAGGTGACTCAAGCTGTGTCTGAATTCTATGGACTCATAAAATTCAGCTTTGCAATTAGCAGAAAATAACTAAGACTTCTCAGTTGTAGTCATATGACAGTGAAATTCAGAGTTTAAGGTATATGAATACTGATATTTTACTGATAACTGAATATGCAGTTGTCAGTAAAAATTAATATGCTGGAATACCTTTAGTTTTTATAAGATTGCCCTGTCTTGTTTGTGAGAGAATTTAAAATACATGGTTTTGTTGCAGTGTTTTAATGTTCATCTACATTAAGTGAGACCTTTAAGCATACTTCTAAACAGTCAGAAATACCAATTGGTGAGTGATCAGTGAACTTAAGCCTTTCTGTCTTGTAAAAAAATACCTATTACAGTTCTGTGCTCCACCCATTTTCAGAGGCCTGTATCATCAGTAGAGGCATTGCTGAGCAAACAAGCTGTGCTGGGGGCTTGGAGAGCTGTGCTCCTGGCTGGGTAAGGAATGTCCTGGATTGCTGGGCCCAGGGAGGTGGTGGATGGAGCTGTATCCTGCTGGAGGCCGGTCACCAGTGGTGTTCCACAGGGATCGGTGTGGGGCCCAGTCCTGTTTAATGACTTTATCAATGATCTGGGTGAGAGGACCAGACTCCCTCAGTTTGCAGATGACACCAAGTTGTGCAGGAGTGATGATCTGTTGGAGGGCAGGAAGGCTCTGCAGAGGGATCTGGATCAATGGGCTGAGGACACAACCACAGGAGGTTCAAGAAGGCTGAGTGCCAGATCCTTACCCTGGGTCACAACAACCCCAGGCAGTGCTACAGGCTGGGGGAGGAGTGGCTGGAAAACTGCCCAGTGGAAAAGGACCTGGGGGTGCTGCAACACAGGCTGAACATGAGCCAGGTGGCTCCTGGCATCCTGGCCTGGATCAGCAACAGTTGGTCTGGCAGGACCAGGGCAGGGATTGTCTCCTGTGCTGGGCACTGGTGAGGCCACACCTCGAGTGCTGTGCCCAGTTCTGGGCCCTCACTGCGAGAAAGACATTGAGGCGCTGGAGAGAGGCCAGAGAAGGGCAGTGGAGCTGGGGAAGGCTCTGGGGCACAAGTCCCGTGAGGAGCAGCTGAGGGAGCTGGGGGTGCTCAGCCTGGAGAAAAGGAGGATCAGGAGACACCTTATCACTCTACAGCTGCCTGAAGAGACGTAGCCAGGTGGAGGTCGGCTTCTTTTCCAAAGTGACAAGAGGAAACAGCTTCAAGTTGTGCCAGGGGAAGTTTGGATGGGCTATTAGGAACCATTTCTTCACTGAAACGGTTGGCAAGCATTGAACCGGGTGCCCAGGCAACTGGTGGTGTCACCATCCCTGGGGTTATTCAAAAGCTGTGTGGATGTGGCACTTAGTGACAGGTTGAGTGGTGGACTTGGCAGTGCTGGGTTAACAGCTGGATTCCATGAATTTAAGGGTATTTTCCAACCTAAAGGATTCTGCAGGTCTATTCCAGTGCTGGTCACAGGTTTAGTGTGCCATTGAAGGAGTACCCTGCTTGAACCATAGGACTGGAGTGACTTTAGATGTTTCAACTTTTTTCTGGGTGCCAAGGATGGTATTTAAAAAGGCATTTCAGGGTTCTCAAGTAGTGTATAGGAGTAGTAAGAATCATGATATTTTATCTTGAGTTTTCATGAGCCTTTCTGATGCAGATGGTGAGTCCTGGCTGCAACAATGGCTAGTGGGAAGGAGCAGAGAATTTGGGAAGTGTGTGTTAATGCTTCCCATGAATATTCCCTGCATCCAGTGATTCATGATTCAGATGTTTACTGAGTAAGAAGTGCTATCTATTTTTACTGACATTGAAGGGGGTTTCTTTTTTTAGTAGGAACAATCTTACAGTAATTTTGGTAGGTTACAAATGATTGCAAAAACAAGACTTGGGCCAAGCTTGTCTGTAGTTGAGCAAGTTGCCTTTGCAGGTGGAATAAGAAGCTTCTCACCTCTTGCAAAAATGTAGAGTTGGATATTAGTTGAAATTCAACCAAGCATGGTGTAACAGGATGAGCTTCAGCACTTGAAGAGGAAAGCTTTATCTGAACTTAAGAAGCGAGCAAGAGTTGGGTGGCAAACGTTCTTCAAAACAGCTGCATTTAATGTTTAACCATCTTTCTCCTTAATTCACCTAGCTTAAATTTCCAAAGCTTTTTTTGATCAGATTACATGACTTCACGAAGTCAAAGTGAATGTAAAAATACTTGAAAGCAGATACTTCTTACCCCCACCTCTTCTAGACATTTGTCTGCTCCTTTGTCTTCTCCATCTTCTAATGATGCATTACTGAACAACACTGCTTGGTCTTGCTCTGTCTTTCAGCACCTTCTGACTGAAAAGTGGGTGGTGTGATGGACTAAAGCTCCTACAGACTCAGTTTCCTGTAAAGACACAACACTATTTAACACTGAAAAATGAATTTCAAGCATCAAGGACTGATTCACTGTTTCAATAATTCATCGTGCAATTCAAACCTATCCATTGTCTGTAGAAATACTGCTGGGTTTGCAGGCTAAACCATTGAATTGAATCATAAATTATATACTTTAAAAAATATTGAATCACATCTAGTGTTCAAACACTACATGAAATCCTGGTTTTGCCATTACTGTCAAAATACAATTGGAGGTAATTTATGTATGGCTTTTTGGTTTGTTTTTGGTAAGGTATCCCCACACAGCAGTTGTCTAGGGTTTTTTATAGTTTTTGTTGGGTTAATTTTTCAGTTTCCAAGTATCACATTGCCCTATTAGCTGGAATGGATCTGAATTACTAAAATGTAGAACCTGAAATCTTACTGTCAAGTCGGCTTATTTTTACCAAGTTCTACCTCCACTTAGAACTGGAGTTAAGCACTGCTTGTATATTCCAAAATAGGATTTGAATGTCACAGCTTGCATTACTTGATAACATTGAAAAGTTTCATGAATAAAAGTATACTTAGGCACCCTGTCCTTGCTGATCTGGGGCAGGGGAGCACCATGTGTTTGACACCCTCCCAAAAGCTGGCCAGCTGGACCTTGCCTGAATGTGTTTTGTAGTCTCCAGCAGCACCTGCTGGACAAGATTGCTAACTGTGCATTGAATTTTTGTCTTTGAAGTGTTTTGTGTGCTGGTATGACACCTGACCCTGATTATTAGAAGGCAGTAGATTGTTCTGCAGCAGTGACTGAGCATTCTTGCCAGCAGAAGCTCAGGTGAGCATCCTTTAATTTGTTCATCCCCCGGCCCCCCTTTGTTTGTGTAGGCTTGGAAAAGGCACCCTCACAACGTGTCCATATACGTGTAACGTGTGCCTATGTTTAATAAACCTCTGTGTGTGCTACCTCCAAATATCCCTGCTGTAACTGGGCTTGAGGACCCGGCTCTAAACGTGGCCAGCAGAGCCAAACCAGGGCTGTGGCCTGCTGAGCCCTCCCTTCCTCCAGTGAAGCCTGGAACCCTCTGAGGGAGCCAAAGGTTCTCAGCTCCAGAAACGTGGCACAGAGAAAGCAGGAGGAAACTGGGCAGGAAACAGAGGTGCCGCTTCTGTCCGAGAGCTGGAATTGGATGAAGATTCTGCCTTCCCAAAGTATAATGGAATTGGGTTAGGGGAAAGGGAGGTGCCCCGAGGAGAGAATATTGCTGTGCCTAATTAAACAGGAAGCAATTTATTATTGTTTAACATGTTGCTCAGAGATCTGAGGTTGTACACGCCTAAACGTGAACTTGAGATGCTGGAAAGTCTTGAAAAAGCTGAAGCATTGGTTTCAAAGATTTTTTTTAAATTTTTTTTTAATTTTTTTTGCCAGTCATTTGACTCCCTTACAATGTATAATATGAGCATTTAGCATGACATCTGAATTATCATGCTGGTCTAAACTGATTTCTGTTTGACTCAAGATGAAAGCAGACTAAGTGGCCTGACTCTGATTAATGATCTTCTGTGTATCCCTCAGGTTGCTGCCAGACAAGTGGGCTAATGGACATAAAACCTGCTGCTGTTATTGAATTTATGCACAGGAAGATTCTACGTGTTCAGCCTGCATCTCAATGGAGAAAACTTGTTCATCGATTGATTTACAAACAGCAGGAGGAACCACAAATGAAAGTATTTTAGGCAAGGTATTTCACAGGATAGGGATGGGGGAAGAGGAGAAATACCTGCTATTCCCAACCTTTAGTAGTCTCACCAGTCCTAGGTGATGTTTCTGCCTCTGCAGCTCTTGCCTCTTTTCACTCTCATCTACTTAGGTGTTATGATGTTCAGGGCAGAATCTCCCCATATATTTGATCCATGCCCTAACTCTCGGGATCTTAAAGTCCTTTTGATCTTGTAGACATTGAGTCAAGCTGGATTGATGGGCCAAGGCCATTGTATAGGGTTCAACAAGGCAAAGTGACAGGCCCTGCCCCAGGCAGCACCACAGGCTGTGGGCAGAGTGGCTGGAAAGGTGCTCAGGGGAACAGGACTTGGGGGTGCTGGTCAACAGTGGCTGAACATGAGCCAGAGTGTGCCCAGGTGGCCAAGGGCATCCTGGCTTGTGTCATAAATAGTGTGGCCAGCAGAGCCAGGGCAGTGATTGTCCCCCTGTACTGGGCACTGGTGAGGCCTCACCTCCAGTGCTGTGTCCAGTCCTATGAGGAGCAGCTGAGGGAGCTGGGGGTCTTCAGCCTGGAGAAACAGAGGCTCAGGGGAGACCTTATTGCTCTCTGCAACTGCTTAAAAGGAGGCTGTAGCCAGGTGGGGATCAGCCTCTTCCCCCAGGTAACAGCATTAGGACAAGAGGAAATGGCCTCAAGCTGCTCCAGGGGAGGTTTAGATGGGACTTCAGGAAAAATTTCTTCACTGAAAAGGTTGTTAGGCATTGGAACAGGCTGTCCATCAGGTGGTGGAACCACCATCCCTGGAAGCCAAAAACCATGTGGATGTGGCACTGAGAGAAAGGGTTTAGTGGTGAACATGGGTTTAACGGGGGGGGCAATGATACCTTTCCAACATAAAGATTCTGTGATTCTGACTGTCTTCTACAGAAACCCTGCTTAAATGGCTTTTCCACTGGCTCTTTCTTTTTCCAGTTTCCATCCCAAAAGATGGTATCTGCAGCACGCATGCGACTGAATTTCCTCTTCCACTCTGCATGGAAGGTGTCTGTGGTATTTTGCTCTCTATGGTGAATCCTGTAACTTGGTGAAAAATACCTTATCAGTGACAAGTGTAGAGTAAGATGTGTGTTACCAGGGAGGAACTGAAAGGTAACCTGATGTTTTACCCCTACATTATGATTGTTTCTGAAGTTGAAATAAAAATGCATGTATTGTCCACATGTGTATAAATAGTAGAAAACTATAGTGAAATAGGTATGCCTTGCTGTGATCCCTTTAAAGACAGCTCTGAAAGTCTTACAAGTGAATGGAAAAATTCCTTTTTTTTTTTTTTTTTTTTTTTTTTTTTTTTTTTTTTTTTTTTTTAGGAGAGACTAAGCTGCCATTCTGATTAAGCATCTAATGCTGCTTCCTGTTTCAGCTAAAACTACTGAAGTATTTTAAAATAACAGAAAAGACAAATTCCTCAGATGGCTTGAGGATTGGGTCATGGTATTACGTCAAATATGCTTTTTACACTCTCCCCCAATGCTCCTTCAGATGTTTTATGGCAGGAGTAGTCTACTCAGAAACTAACACATTGATAATAAACACTAGCATTTGCTTCAGTTTTATTTTCTCCTGAAACATTGCTGTGAAATGGCAGATAGTGGAAACAGAGTTTGCTGCAAAGTTGGTTTAATGGTCTTCAATTTCTGTTTGCTTCTATTCTTGTTTTCCTGTGGAGAATGAAAATGACTGGTCTAGCCAAGGCTGGGAAGATTTTCCCTGGGCTAACAATGAGCAGAAAACTGAAGTGCTGGAATTCTTTCCTTGATGTCAGTTTAACTGACTCAGTGGCATAAAACAAAATTAGTAACGGTTCAAGTGCGTAATCTTTCCTCTGGTTAGAACTTCCCTGACAAATACTTATTATTTGGCTAACAAGGAGTAATTAAGCTTCTGCAAAGAGGACCAAGAGAAAAGTGATTGACCCCTCAAGGCTGAGCTCAGCAGGGTCTAACTAAAGCTCCTTCCTGAAACTGTGAGTCACTCTCTGAGACCGAGCCAGTTTTCCCTCCCCTCAGTCATGTTTTTAACTGTGGTGAGGAAACAAAATTAGAATAAGCACAGATTTTAAATGAAGTTGCTGAGCTCTCAGACAACTTCCAGGAAAAGCAGAAGTATGTGAAGTTGCATCAGAACTTGCTTTTGTATCATGCAGGCAATTTAGATTCTATGTAGGGGTTTCTTGGTTAAGTGTGATTGCTGTTAATTAATGTTTAATGGATTACATGTCAATCTTATCTTCAAAGGTTCAGAATGTAAAGTCTTTGATAAGCAAAGATCCAGACTAGCATATCAAAATAGAAGGGTTTCTTAAAATAACTCACACTTTGGGTGTGGATGCAGTTAGTCCTGTAACTTTGTTAAAGCTATTTTGGGTAAGCATAAAAAACAAAGGTTTCATTCCACAGCAAGTTTGTCTGCATATGAACTTCACTTTCACTGGTTTTGCTCAGTTAGTTCAATCCTACAAAAACAATGAGGATTTAAATATATGACTATATAAAATCATGTACGAGGTTTATGCATAACTTGTAAGCATCCTCTTGGTTAACCTACCAAGTGCTGGAGCAGCTGAGGCTTGTATAAACCACTCATTTTAATGAAACATTTAAGCACGGGCTGCTAACCTAGTGACCTGAATGGGACTATTTATATTCTGAGTGGAAAACAAATCCTGTTCTGGCAAAGGATTTTAGCATGTCATTTAAATCAGGGATAACAGAAGCCAGCAAAAAGAATGATGAGAAAATGAAAGGCAGCACACAGGGTTTTAGTGGGTTTTTTTGTGGAAGTTTTAGTGGGGGTTTTGTTTGTTTGTTTGTTGGCTTGGTTTGGGTTTTGTTGTTGTTGGTTGGTTGTTTTTTATATGTGTGGGTGTGTTAGTTTTGTTGTTGTCTACAATTTGTGGGGCATTTTGTTTTGGTTTTGTTTTTCCACTCTATTGTTTTTACCAAAAATCCAAACCATCAAAAAATCACTGAACTCTGTTCAATGCAGAGATTAAGTCTCATGCCAGTAGAAGATTCATGTGTGAACTACATCAATTGCTTTTCTTCAGTGACTTTTCACAGAACTTAACTGTATTTTAATGCACTTTAATAAGGGTGCTCTGTGTTTACTGGTGACCTTGTGGGTGCTCAGCTACCAACTTACCTGCACATATAAAAGTTGTCTCTTTCCTTCTGAAGTGGAATAGCTGTGTTCTAGTTGGAGAAATGCTAATGTATTTTAAGATGGCAGATGTTTCTGGTAATAGTAACAGCTATGATGTTAGCAAATCAGATTCATTAGGAGATTTAATCAAAATATTTTTTATGTTAATCATATAGTTCAGAGTATCCATCTTGAGGAAAGAGCATATATAATTATTTGTGGATTCCAAAGTCCTGGATAAATTATGAAGCAAAAAGCTAGGAAAAAGGAGGGGAGAAAGGCTGTTAGGGTATCTCAGTGACCAAGGTTGTGTTTGGCAATCGACTGTGCTACTGGGAGGCTACAACATCTCTAAAAGATATCTCTAAAGAATAAAAATTACCAGAAACCCGTGGATGATTCAAGCCTCTATCACATACAGAAAACCAATCTTATGATTTATCACCCATGAGAATTAGAATTACTTCCTACAGTGGCCTTTTCTGTGTGTTCATCTGCCCTGCTCCTGGCCAGAAGCCCACTGTACTTGGAGGATCAGTGGTCCATGCAGGTTAGGCCTGTCACTCCCCAGCTTGTGCTGAGCTGTGCTCCATGTCCAGCCTGGCCTTCAGGCCCACAGAGGACAATTTTCCCTGGCTGATTGTCCCACAGGACTTTTTGGGCAGCTCCTACATGGTACCTGCAATGACAACCCCTGAATGCCCTGCACTTTAGCTGAAAAGGGCAGCAATGGGTTCTGGTGTGAACATCCTTTATGTTTGGCTGTGGAAACAATGGATAGAGTTGTTTCCTTGTCTGAGCACGCTGTAATAGCTTGAATGACCAAAAAGGTGTAAATTTTCCATGGGCAGGATCTGCATGATCTGCTACACCTGGTAGATGCTGGACAGCCCAGGGCTCCTGAAGGAATGTAAGGTTATCTACACTCTTCTCTCCATTATAATGTTGGCTGCAATAAATGGTATTTTAAGTGACACTTTAGAATCTGAGTGCCTTTCTTACTGGAATCACAATAAACCAGCACCACCTGGTACAAAACAGTTGTCAAAATGTACCTGCCAGAACTATTTCACTTAGAGCGCTATTTTTGTTCTGATGATGCAGTTGACTGAAGACTGAAATTGGGCAAAAACTGATTTCCCCCTCCCCCCTGCTGTTTATTACGTGTCTTGAGTTCGGGATCCTTCATGGTTCTGTGCGAAATCCATGAAAAGAAAACCTTCAAGTGATCGTGGGCTGTGTTCTGTGATGACAGTCACAGTATGCAAAGCGATGTATGTGGGTTACAGACAGAAAAAAAGTGTGAGCTTTCCTGTCAATTGCAGGAAATGGTGCATGCAGGAGTCTTATTTCTCAGCCTCTGTCAGTCAGTAAGTGTTAGAGAGTTTTGTACCTTCTAGGACCATGCCTATCATCCCTCACTTCTCCCTCATTGTCCTTTTCTGCAAAACAGGCTCACAGAGATGCTCTCAGTGTGTGGCTCCTATTTGGGCCTGGGGTTCAGCGCATTTGGGGTTTGGATCCTGGCTGTGTTGCTGACATGATTTATGGTATTTGCTGTTCACACTAAAATGCCAAAGACATCCATCAAGATTTACAAAAAGGCCATTCCACTCTTTCTCTCCCTAAAGCTGGTCTGAAGAGGTGTTTTGGCTAAGTAGCCCAACCAACACACCACTTAGCCAAAAAAACAGGGACTCCATACATGGAAAAAAAGACCATTGAGATCACAGCACATACATCATAATTTGCTTTTCCTACAACATGCAGAAGAAATGATGCACAAATTTATTTTAACACTCTCAGTTGAAGTCCTTGCACAGCTGCTGCCCTCACCAGTTCTTATTCCCAACCCACAGCAATAAAGAGGACTTAACACAGAAAACCTACCCCCAACTCCCAACAACTCTCAAAAAAACTCCCAACACCACAATCCTTTCTCTGGATCGCGTTGTTTCTAGCTTCTGCTCTGGAGGTAGTGGAGAAGGAGGTTTTTTAGCTCTCCCCCTGCATTAGGATTGCACTGCTTTCTCTCTAGCTGTGTGCCTTCCTTCCAAGCTGTTTTGGGGGCAGAAAAATTCCAAGAGGAAAGCTGCTCTCCTTAGCGTGAGGTGTATCCTGCTGGGAACATTGGGCCTGAGACTTTCATTCACAGACTCAGCTCTATTCCTGTTCTTCAAAAACCCACAATTTTCTAGGAGGCAATTATTTGGAAAGATAGGAAAGTGTCAGGCTCACTGACATATTCACGACAGCTTTCATTACCATGTAGTGCTTATTTTATCTATCCAGTAGCACTGGATAGAAGTATCTATCTTGTCATTGCAATGACAAGACTGTTTCATTTACTTTCTCAGCTGAGGTGAAAACCCTGAACAGTGTTTTAACTGTGCTGAAGAACAGTAAAGCGACAAACGTTAATTTATACATCCATGTTACAGCGAGCCATCAGAAATAAATTGAAAGGGACAAAATCTTGCACTTGCCCATTTAACCGCCTGCATTTCCTAATAAGAATTAAAGGCAGACCTGCGGTAGGAGAGGAAGCCTCGCAGGCCGCAGAAGGAGCCCCGGAGGCCCACGGCGCTCCCGCCCGGGCGGCGCTGAGGGGG
>VYXD01012948.1:139456-155277 GCA_013397195.1 Hylia prasina | reverse complement strand
GCCGGGAGCGGGCCGGCCATGGTGGGGCTCAAGGAGGAGCTGCTCAAGTCCATCTGGCACGCCTTCACCGCCCTCGACCTCGACCGCAGCGGGAAGGTCTCCAAGTCGCAGCTCAAGGCAAGCGGGGGGCGGCGAGCCCGGTGGGGTGCGAAGGGCCGGGACACGGCCCGGGCCGTCCCCGCCGAGCGCTGACACCGCGGGCACGGGGCGCGGGCTGGGACCTGCGGGGGGGCCGCTCTGGGGGCACACGGGCACTCGCTTTCGGGGCTCTCCTGGGCGCTTAAATCGCGTTTTCCTCGCCGTTCGTCCCACGGCACCGCTGCCCCTGCGGGGCCCGGCCACCTCCGTCCCGCGGGAGGCTGGCGCGGACCCGTCCTGCAGCCCGGGCAGGCTGATTTTCATTCTGCCCAGGCAGGCGCTCCGTCCTCCCCGAGATGTCAGTGCACAAACCCTTGTTGTGCTTCTGGTCCGCTTTCAACCACATGTCCTCGCTACCCTTTCTGGCCAAAATCTTTTGTGGGGTAGCCACAAGGTCCCATCTATAGGGGCTGGCTGCGTCCAAGTGAAATTCACAGCTTGCCAAGGGGAGAGAGAGGTTCCACAGTGGCCTCTTATTTGGATATAAACAGGAGAATTAGTCAAGAGGCTCCAACTGTGCCATTCTTTCCTTAGCTTATACCCTGAAGTAGTGTTTGTGCTCTTAAAAGAGCTCTCAGGCAGCTCGCTGAATCCAGTCCCGTCTTGGCCCTGCTTTATGGGACCGTCTTGGCCCGGGAATAATAGCAGGAATCTGGCTAAATAAATATTTTGAATAAGAACGCAACACCTGTTGACATTGGAGACTGTGGGTCCTTGTGCTCGGTGCTGGGGCTGCGTGGGCTGCAGCCATTAGCCGGGGTTTGCGCCTTTTGTGGGATTCGCCCCACGAGCGACAGTGGCCGTGCTGTGGGTGGTATCTCCAAGCGTGGCTGGTCGCTCAAGGACTGTATTTTTAGCATTATGTAATGAGGGTCCGGACCTGGCAGCATGATGCAAGCAGCCTGTTCCTCTTCTCCTTTTCTTCTCCTGGGCTGATCGGGCTGTGAGATAGAGCCGAGCTCGGCCAGAAGTGACTGCAGGGCAGGATTCAGGCGAGATGCCAGACCTGGCTGTGAACTCAAGCTGAAAATGTGTGCAGGTCTTGAGTTTTTCACAGGGGGTGTCAATGAAAGTGAGTATTTGTGTTCCAGCATTGCAGAACAAACTGAAGCAGGTTGCAGAGAAGCATTTTTTTTTTTTAAAATTGTCCTGCTTTTTATAGGAATCCTGTTTTCCTGTCATGCTACCTAGCACACCTTGTGTGCTCCATGCACTCACCTGAGGGTGTCTGCAGATGCATTGTCATGCAGGCCAGTGCAAAACCTCTCATGGTCCACAGGTGCTGGGCTGAATGAAATGGCTAAAGAAGCTGCCAGCTTCTGGGTGCTGGTGGGTTGGTAGAGTGTCATCAGAAAAAGCAGGGCTTTGTGTGTTTGCGCAGTCCTGTCTGTGACATAAAGACTCCTATGGGGAGTGTCAGGTGGAGGATCTGGGAGTGCAGAAACAAATCTGAAATGAGGTGGCCACCTTCTCCTGTGGCCACCAAGAATTAGTTTTCGGGCGACACAGGAGGGAGTAGAGGGTGTTTTTACACAGACCTTTTGTGTCAAATGCTGAATGTGGTGTCAAACTGATGGTCCTGCTGGGGAGAAAATGTGTGCAGGGCAGCAGTAGCCCCACAGGGTTAAAAAGGGCAGGTGGAACAGCAAAAGAGAAGCTCCTATGTGATAGAGATAGGGCTATGTTGTCCTGAGAAGGTATTTCTCAATGAAGTGTTTCTCATCATGATGAGGAAGATACAGCACTCCTGTAAAATGGAGAGATGATGCTTGGAGATCAACAGGTTAGTAGAGATCTGTGACGTCAGAAAAATATGCTTAATAATTTAGTGGGACTGCTGTTTTATAAAAAAAATGATAAAAACCTATTCGTTTTGTGAGAATGGTAGTGTTGTAACCTGCTGAACTCTTCCCTTCTCAGTAAGAAAACTTACTGGCAATGTGTCTTTGGTTTGTGTAATCCAGTGTAAGATGCTGCCATCATGTTGCAGGGAAGTTCCTAAGGAAAATACATTTGGTTGTTAAAGGGAGTGATCTCTAGTTACTCTGCCTAGAAGTGACCTTTGATCCTTCCATAAAAATAATTAACTTTAAACACTATGAGAAAAATAAATGTGTGTGTGTGCATGTTCTGTAGTTGCGGCCCTACTGTGAAGGGTTTGCATCACACATTTGTTTTCAGTAGATCTAGAGCAGATGGATGAAGGTGAGGCAGCTTGGTCTGGTTTGCAGTCTGGAGACAGCAAATGCTTGAGGGCAAAAATGGAACTTGCTTGGAATAGTAAGGATGTCATGAGATGTCTTGTATCCATTTGTATCTTTTGTATATGTTCTGAGCTGCTGAGAGACGAGACAGTCATATCAGTCCTCTGTGTAATTTTGAGTATTGTCTTCTTCCAGTATGCACTGATATTTTTGGTTTTTTGGGGTTTTCTACTTTTTTTCAACTCGTAGTCTTCAGAAGTTCTACTGTTATGCTGACTGCAGCTCTTAGTTTTTTTTTTCTACATCAGCAGAAACATTTGTGTATTCTGTTCTTAAATTACAGCTTTAAAGGTGGACGCAGACATTGTTTTGCCAGTGTGTTTCTTGGCATGCTCAAACACTGATACAGCAAGGCTCAGGTGTAAGTTCTGTGTACACAGTTATAGCTGCTGCTGTGATTACAGCACGAGCTACATGCACATTACTTCCTTTCCTACCCTTAGATCCAATTTCATCTTTCTTACAATCTGCAGTTTTAAAATTAACTTGTTTTAGAAGTTTCTCTAAGGTGCCAGCATTAAATCCGCTTTTCATATGGATCTTGAAACACTGTAATTTTAAATATAGTTCCACTTTACAGCCAGCAAAACTGCTTGTAGTGTGTGTGTATGATTGGATCTTGGAAAGATCCACCAGTTAGTTTTTACACCCTCTCTGGAAGCTCTTCCACACGTTGCTTTGTGACTTGTCTCTCCTTAGGCAGTGGGTTTATTTTGGTTTATATTTTGCGTTGTTTTACAAGCTGCACTGGGATGTATTTTCTAAGTCTTGGGGTCTTGGATTCCTGGATGCTACCTGCAGAATGTGGATGGTGAGCCCCATGTGAAAATACTGTCTCATTCAGGCCTGTTTTATAACTTTGGGCGATCAAAGCTACTTGTCAGGCTTAGAAAATTTATCCTGGTCTGTTCTCGTGTCTGGGGTGTTATAGGCTCATTATACCTCTTACCTTTGCCTTGCCTTTTCCCTAAATGTGAAGTCAGGGAAAGAGGGAGGAGGAAGAACGGTGTAATCAGGGGTGAGAGGGATGGTCTGACGGGAGAGGAAGACCTCGAACAATGTAGCGAGGCAGGGGCAGGGGTGGGAGCCTGCGCCGAGTGGGCAGGACCCCGGCGGGACAATCGGCTTTGTGCGGCGGCGGAGGGCAGTCGGAAATTAGTCACCGTGACTCACGGGGACAGGGTCCCGCTCCGGTGCTGTCCGCGGGGTCACAGTGTGCGTGGCAGGGGAGCCGTGAGCAATCCTGCCGGTCAGGTGCGCGGGCAGGATGCCGTCCTGCCAGGAAAGCCCAGGCAGCCCATAGACTAAAACAGGGAGCCCGAGGAAATGACGGGGCTGTGACGCTGTGCTTGAGAGGAGCAGCTCCCAGTGGGTCAGCAGCCTGTTTAACCTCGAGCCAGCCTGTGCCCGGGAGGCCAAGGCAGCCAGTGGCATCCTGGCCTGGACCAGCAATGGTGTGGCCAGCAGGACCTGGACAGGGATTGTCCCCTGTGCTGGGCACTGCTGAGGCCACACCTCGAGTGCTGTGCCCAGTTCTGGAACCCTCAGTTTAGGAAGGACATTGAGGTGCTGGAGCAAGTCCAGAAAAGGATGACAAAGGTGGTGAAGTGTCTGCAACACAAGTTCTGTGAGGAGCAGCTGAGGGAGCTGGGGGTGTTCAGCCTGGAGAAAAGTAGGCTCGGGGTGACTCTACCACTCTACAATTGCCTGAAGAGAGATTGTAGCCAGGTAGGGATTGGTTTTTTCTTCCAGGCAACCAGCAAGAGGACAAAAGCTTAAGCTGCACCAGAGGATGTTCAGGTTGCACATTAGGAAGAATCACTTCACAGAGGGACTGATTAGATACTGGAATGGGCTGCCCAGGGAGGTGATGGAGTCCCTGGAGGTATTTAAGGAGAGACTGGACGAGGCACTCAGTGCCATGGTCTGGTTGACATGGTGGTGTTCAGTCATGGGTTGGACTTGATGATCTCAGAGATCTTTTTCAGGCTAATGGACTCTGTGATTCTGTTTTGTCAACTGGCTTCAGGGAAGATGTAGAAGAAAGGTGCAGTACATGGAGTATATTTACATGGAGCTCTTCCTAAGGGCTAGGAGCTCCAGGACAGAAGGGCAATTCCCTTAGCAACTTGGGCAGATGCAGGCTGACACCAGTATGTGACTGGAGGCCAAGGGAGATTGTGCAGATAAATGAAGGCAAAAGGAAGGGTGAGGTTGTTGACAATTGTGATGAGGGGTGTGTAAGTGCCCAGGGGGTGAAAGGAGCGAATGAAGGAGCAGGAGCTGATGTGGGCAAAGGACACAAGTGTCAGGAACCCGGGCTGCTGGAGGCTGGGCTGGAATACACTCATGCAGCTGGGAAAGAGGCTGCTGCAGTAGCCCCGACGTTAAATAATGAGGCTCCAGATGGGATGTGTGGTGCCTGAGTGGATAAGGAAGCTGTACCTGGGGATGTGATGATGCAGGATATGGTGTGTGTACAGTGTACGCTGGATGAAAAGACCTGGTGCTAGTGACAAGGGGCTTATATGGTGCTACTTTAACACTGGTCATAAAAGAAAAAGAGAAAGTGCTTGTGAGTAGCCTTATTTTGGCTGGCTGGCTGGCTGGCTGCTGACATGGATGTTAGGGAGAGATGAGCCAAGAATGTCTTGGAATGAATTCACACAAAGCCAGTGAATGGAGCTGTTGGGATCTGGGATGCCAACATTTTAAAATCTGAAAAAGAGATGGGGAGTGGGAAGACCCCCCTGAAAGATGGAAAAGAAAAAGAGAAAACTACGAAGAAGCTGACAATAGCTGCTGCAGGATTAGGCTGCCCTGGTAATGCTCCCACTGTCATCTGGGCCAAATTTTTGTCACCAAGCAGTAAGTAGTCTAGCAGATCCTCCTTCTCCCTGTAGAAATGCAGATCACTTTTATGGACATGGTTAAATGGAACTACTCAGATGGTAACAATTCAACACGTGCTGAAAGTTTTGGAAAATGGGAACTCAAGAGGGGAGCAGCTCTGGCAGAGTAGACCTGAAGGTAAAACAGCATGAAACGGGGCATAAATAAAGTAAATCCAAAGTCTGTGATGACCTTTAGCATTCAGCTTGCATGTATTTGTATTTGGAACAGAGCACCTTCAGTGTTCCTAGGGAAAGATAGGATGCCACCAGGCATCTTTCTTACAAAACTTTTCCTTGAAAATGATGGAGTTGCTGTACCCGGAGTGCGCTGGTGTCATGAACCCCGTGCAGGCTGCCTGTGCTGTCTCACACTCCAGTTTGGGGACCCCCCTGTACCCATGTGCTGCAGCAGAGATGAGTTTCTGGGCTGGGGCGGGAGTTGGCATGAAGAGCATGATAAATGAGGAAGGAGAAAGCTGCCAGCAACCCTGTGGGCACCGGGGGAATAATCCTGACTGGTGCAAAACTTCCTCATGGCTGATGTAGCTTCTGCAAGGAAAGGTGGTTTTTTTGTACCTAGTGCTCAGCTGTTTGTTGTTATTTTATTTAATTGTTAATTAACATAGAGTATCTTCTGGTCCAGATAATGTGATCTGAGAGAACCAAACCAAACCAAACGAGACCTCAGGGCAGAATTTTTCTGGCTTACCCTGCAAGTGAAGGATTCAGCTGGCGCTTGGCCGCCTTAGAGAATGGCAGGCTTTGGCAGGCGCCGAGGAATTTCCTGAGTTATGAAAAGAGAGCCCTGGGCACCAGAGAGATCGCAGATAAGGCACATCTTAGAAAATCATTGAAAGTGGAATTCTTTCCTGGTAAGTTGGTCACTTGATGAGGAAACCACCTAGGTTTCTGACAGCCCAAGCACAGCAAGAACACCAAAAAAAGGAGAAGACAAATATTTAGAAAGGACATGATAAGAACATATTTTATTTAGACTTTGAATTTACTTTGGTAGTAAGCTGAAATCAGTCATGCTTTTAGCATATTTTTTTTAGTTGAGGTGGTTTTTTTTGTTATAGTATTAGCAACTACAGTGTGGTTGGAAACCAGTGATCATCTCTCTCTCTCTCAGAAATTCAAGAATCCCTCAGGCTTCTATAAATAACAGCAGAAGCCTTAAATAGAAGGGGAAACACACATGATAGTCCATTCCCCCAACCCCATATGTAAATCACATGGACTCAAATACTTGATCTGATGTGGTGGTTAGAGACAAGGGTGGATTGAAGTGAAATATACTGTTGATGGAGAGTGGTGTGAAATGTGATAACTTCTAAATGCTCTTTTGCTGCTTTAGGAAGTGCAGCTTTTGTTGTGCTATGGCTGATGCTGTTTATTTTTTAAAAGATTTCTACACCTTATTAGCTCTAATGCCTCAGTGTTGCCATACATCAGTGAAAATATGTATTTCTCAAGGAAGCATCTCTTTTTCTAAAACCAAGTTTAACTTTGGAGGTATGTAGAGATGAATTCTCCTCTGAACTGAACATACATCTCAAGCTATCTTTGTAATATTTTCTGCTAACTAACACTTAGATTCTGCTGTCTCCTTACCACACATCAGAAGAGTAAATGTACATTTTCTTTTTCCTTGGGGGCTGGTGGGTGGGGGAAAGCCCAGACATTTTAAGTGTGTAGCTTTGGTTTGATTTCCTAGGCTTTGACAACTTCAGACTTTCACTTCTTCTTTTACAGCTACTCCATCTTTGCCCACTTTATGTCTACTCACCTAAGTAGACACGCTTATAAGTTTCTGCACTTTTTTTTTTTACTGTTTTCTCTTTGCATTATTTGGGTCTGTTTTCTAAAATTCTATATAAAACCCACAAACTCCAGTTGCACTTGGTTCTGTGTATTTGGTGTAGTTTGATTTAAAAAAAGAATAATAGCACTGGCAGCATACCTTTTCAAAAGATGTGACCTGTTTTACCAGTTGTGTAATATTTTTTTTAGCTGTATTTTATGCCTTTGTTACATTTTTTTCTGTGCAAACCATGGCAGGGTGTGTGGTATCACATCCTTAACCCAGCTCATGTTGGTGGTACATGATCTTCAGAGGCTCAGCTCTGCATCGTGCCAAGGGAGAGGTGTTCCCATTGCTTGGGGTGCAGTGGGCAGCCTGTTGCAGGTCTGACCTGACTCCAGACAGTGTGAACAGCCAAAGGGAGGGATGGTGCTTTGCTGTTTTTTTGGGAAGTGCTGGTGGCATAGGAGCTGCTACTGCCCAGGCTCTGCCTTCCTGTTGGTACTGAGGTGTTGGTCTGTGCTTTGCAAAGCTCAGCTCAGGCTGAAGAAGTTGAGATGTGCTGGCTACCAGTTAGTTTTCAGTAATTCTGTACTTCCTTAAAATTAGTCAAGTGTGTAGTCTCTTCTTGAAGCTCAGTTCTCAAGAACAGACCTGAGTGTTAGTGGGTGTCAAGTTTGTGACATACTTCATGCAAATAGCTTTTTAAAATAAAAATTTGAGAAGCACACCTAAACCCTTCCCCTTTCTGTAACATTACTTTCCTTCGCCAACTGAAACATGGGGTCAATGTTGAGAAGCAGCCCAAAAGCAAGCAGATGAGAGAAATCCATAGTTAATGCTTAAATCTGAATAGTCATTTGTTTGTAAATGAAAGCTACATGTTGAATTGTTTTCTTTGTTACTCATTTTCACTAGATATAAATATTTATAATTTCAAAGGCAAGGTGTTTGTGGTTGTTTTGATAGCGATCTGACTTCACTCTGCAAATATTATTCTGGTGTTCCTGCATGCCTCTCCTGGTTGGTGCATGGGGATATATGTACAAAGGGGAGCTTGTGTAGCTGCATTTGCAGCTCTCTAGGGCTGTACCTCCCTGTGCTCACATTGCTTCTGTAACATGCAACTCTCTGAAACCATCAAATCAGGATTTTTTAGTTATGTTTTGCTTTCTGACAAAACTTGGTGGGGCAGAACTTGTGGTGACATCGAAGTGTCACTTTGCACCATGGTTTTGGAGGCACAGGTCTGCTCTGGAGGGAACACACCATGGTTAAGGCTGACAGCAGTGTCACTGGTTTCTCTTCTGTCCTTAGGTCCTTTCTCACAACTTGTGCACAGTGTTAAACGTTCCCCATGATCCAGTGGCCTTGGAAGAGCACTTCAGGGACGATGATGAAGGACCAGTTTCCAATCAGGGTTACATGCCTTATCTAAACAAATTCATCTTGGAAAAGGTAAGGTTTGAATTCTCATGTTCTGTGCGTTCTTGTATCAGCTTTTGTTGTTAGAGTGTCTCTGCAGTGACTGGTGCATGCAGGAGGCTGCTGCTGGTGGGAAGACACTGGTTGGGAGTGTGTCTGCGGGGTCCTCATGGGGCAACTCCTGTGGAGAGCCTAAAAATGGAAGGGTGCACTGTTCTCTAACTCTTCTCTCCTTGGTTTCTATTTCCTGTTACATCTGGCACTTGCCTAAGCTGTGTTCATGGAGAACCATGCTCATATTAATAAAGCACCTCAGCTTGAATTTATCTGAAAGTGTCTGGGAGCTATAGGTTGTCCCACTGCAGCTATAACAGAATATTGTCACAGACTCCTTTGCCAACAGGAAGGGTAAAAATATCTTCACTGTTTGTCACAAAGTACTTTAATAAGTAGATCCCTTCAGAGAGTTACAGTGGGTGACATTGGGGCATGTTGTGAAGTTTTGTCTTGCAAGTTCTTTCTTTTCTTCAGTCTTCTGTTGTGCCTTGTTTCAGGAGAAGCTCTGGAAAGCCAGGAGGGCTTCCCCTTCTCTCCTCTCCATCATGTTCTAAAATAGATGATCACTGGGTTGGAAAGTTAAGAAACCCCAAACAATGATCATCCTGCTTTTTTTCTGTCTTTTGTTCACCTGCTGGGCTGGACAGCAAAAGCAGCTCACGTGATGGTGGAAACATCAGATTCAACACCACTGATTTCTCATACACTTGAGGGGCAGCCCCAGAAACCCTCAAACTTTGATGTTGTGGCTGCAGAGATACAGGGCTGTTTGCTCTCTTGTTATGTGGAAAAGTCCTGAACTGACTTGCTGCCAACAAGTCCAATGCAGCAATTGCAGATGATGCAAACTCTGCAGCCCCATTTGCTGATTTTTGCTCCTTCATTTAATAGTGGTGGAAGATGTGATATACATAATGCAGTCTGGCAGCTCATATCTAGAAAAGACTTACCAGCTTCTCTGCCTCTCTAGTCTGTGTTTCCCTCATACCCAAAGAGTATGAGAGGCACCCCAAGAGTGTCCTGTTTGATGTGTGGGAGTTGTTGGCCTTTAATACACATAAAGGTACCTCATTAATGTCTTGGTTGTTTGATGCTGAAGAATCCTGCTTTGTCCCCAAGAAGTTGTGATCTTCTTTCTGCTTCATCTTGGCTGTCTGAGATCCCGTGGAGACCAAGCAGTCTTTTTTCCCAAATTCTGGGACAAAAGATAAAGCCTTAATTTATTTTGACCAAAGGATTACAGTGGGAGAGGCTGAACAGTGGGTTAATACTCTTTGTAGGCAGTAGCAAGCCATTAAGTAAAGAAAACCCAAAAGAGATATGTATGGCTTTTTCAAATATGTAAATGCTTTATTGTTAAAGGGTGTTTCTTGGGAGAATAGTTACGAAAATGAAGAGCAAAATTGCATTTAAGTAACACTTTTATCTGAAAATGCCAGATCTGGCTATGTAAGTAAATGGTATGAAAGGGAAGAGTATGACTGTGTATACCTTCTTGTTTTGTTTTATTCATATACTGATCTGGCTTCCAGTGATTGCCTCATATATCCTTATCATCAGTTAACCTTAAAAGATGAAAACATTAAGGAACAGGATTAAATTACCTGTAACTTCATGTTGTTTGATCTTGACTAAATGCTTGTAAACAAGAAAATTAGTGAAGTTGTTTGGACAGAGGGCTATCTTTTTGGACAGGAAAAACCTTGACTGTGACTTCTTTTAGAGATGAGTTTACATCAGTGCCAAAAGACAACATGCAGTGGGATGAAGTCACTGATTCATTGCCTGTCTCCTTTGTTTAAAACAAACAAGCAAAAAAAAGCAAACAAGAAACTCCTTCTTTCTTTATTTTTCCAAGGCGTAATCTGTTATTTTAGATGGGGTGATTGTAGAAAAATTGCTAGTAGTATATTCTAGTAAGCAAAGCTACTAAAGAAGGAGTGATTCTTTATACCCCACATATGCAGGATGTTCTCTCAATTTCCAGTCAGGCATCTCATGGCAAATTAATTGATTTGAGCAAGAGTCACTGGCTCAAGAGAGGTTTTTTGATCTTAAGATATTTTGCTGTAAGACATTCATAAAATATTTAAAGAGTGATTTCTTAAATTTCTTTAAAAATATTTATGTAACTGTGATTTAGAATTTTATTGAGAGGACTTTGTAACCTTGGGAACAACTTCTTACTCTTAAATGCAGTTGGAACTTTTAATATTTTTTTGGTGCTGACTTACCCTGCAATAAAGCCTCCATATACAGAACCAAGGAATCATCAAAAAAGGGACAATTGTCAAGAGAGACAAAGTAGTTAAATGAGGTACACGCACTGCAGCTAATTTCCTTTATCCACATAGGTAATTTCAAGACATGATTTGAGTAATTAGTATTGCCTGATTGATTTCCAGTGTTATGCATCTTGTTACTCAGCAGATAGATGTATCTAGAATTTTCTTGCATCTGCAACAAAACCTGTCTCTTCTGTAAATGTCTCTTTCAGGAGGGAGCTGTGATTTGCCAATATAGTGTCTTCATAATTTGTTTTACTTGGTTTCTTAACCGTATTTTAGCATGTTCTGTTATTTACAATGTATGTCTTTAAATACCAATTGGAAATGTTTCCTTTCCAGTGATGGCAGTGGTGGTATTTTACAGCAGGCCTTATTTAGAGCAAGGAAGAGTCCTGGTGGGGGCAGACAAAGAAGGATATTGTTCAAGCCTCAGGTTATCTCATCTTCCAGGCAACTTCATGAATGCAAGTTACACTACCAATGCTTGTTATGGTTTTGGAACTGTTATTTTGGAGAGCCAAGGCTTGTGTGCTGATGTAATTATTGTCCTGTATAATTCCTAAACAGTGTCTCTGTTCTGGATGACGTGGGCCTCACAAAGTCCATTTCAGAATCAAGCCTGGATTCTGAAAAAAGGGCTTAAGTGTCCAGAGTGGGATTGCTGGCACCACAGGACCTATTTCCCTGTGGTAAAGTGGTTCTGAAACCTCCTGCTGAGCTGCTGCACAGTCCTGGTGGCAGGGACGTGCTGCAGGTGACCTGGGCTTTGACAGGAGTGTCTGAGGTGCTGCAGGCCTGCTCTGCTGTGTTAGCAGAACCCCTGCACCATCAGGACATTTCCAAGGTGGAACTGCTCACTGTCAGGTGGGAAAAGTGCTTTTAGGAAAGAAGTCATGGTTCATTGGGCAGGGTGGAGAGGACGCAGAAAAAGCACAGGCAAGAGTAGCCAAGGAGTGAAGTGCTAGCAAATAGAATGAAGAAGGAATCCTGATTCCTAGCCCTTCATCCAGAGGGTGCTTGTTCCTTCAGTGGGTGTTTTATTTAAGATCCATGTTTCTTGTGCAAACAAGACAGATGCTGAACTTGTGGCTGTAGCAGCTCTGGCTCCTACAGCTGCCACCTAATTCAAAGGACAGCTGTAGCCTCTTGCATCACCATTCATGTTGGTGGCCTCTGCGAGCATGCAAAGTCTATGGTTTTTGTACATAGTCTCACTTTTATGCCTGGAGACTGTTCTTGTCATCAGGTTGGTTTCTTGTTTACTTCTTTCTTTTTTTATCTTTTATTTTCCTCTTTTTCCCTTGCACCCACATCAGTTCATCAACTTCCCATCTCTGTCACTGACTGTGCCAGTGTGGTGTGGTCACTATATTTGACCACTTACCAGACTGGGTAGTTTGCATTGGTGTTCTTGAAGCATCTGAGATCTGTGGTTTGGCTTATCATAAAAAAATCACTGACCATTACTGTTCTCAATACCACAAGAGGGTACAAGAACCTGTTTTGTAGATGTGTTTTCCAAAATCTCAAAGGGGCTTCCATTACAGTGCTGAACATGCCTTTATCAGTTACACATTGGTAAAGAAACAATATAGTTTCTTTGCAACATTGCTAAGTTATGGGGAGATAATAAATAGGTTTAATGTATAACTTAAATGAGGGTTTAAAAACAGAACAGTAAATTAGAGCTCTTGCCTATATAAATCACAGAACTGTAGGTGCAGCTGCTAGGTATGATAAAGGATAATGAAAAACATGAGGAATTTTTGTGCCAGTGAGGTGAAGGTTTGCAAGCCTGAGAAAAAGCAAAGATTTTAAGTGGATTAGGATTTGAGGAAAAAATGTATTCTGTGTTTATGAAAACTCTGCAAGAGTTAGTTTGAGTAATGTGAAGTAAAGAACATATTGAAGGTCCTTCCCAATTGTTGCTCCAGTATTGCTTTTAGCATATCCACATGTGGATTTGGCTATGCTGGTTTCCAGATTTGCTATATAAAGTCTCAGTAAGTCAGTGCAATAGGAGGACAGCTGGAACTAAGGCAGTTCTGGAGATGGTTTGAAAGCAGATGTGCTAGAGGAAACACAGAGTGCAGTTTAGCCTCCTTTCCATGGAGTCAGGGTGTTATTAACTCAACCAGAAATTAGAGGTTGGATGTCAGTTTTGCTAGGAGAAATTCTTTATTTTACCCTGTGCAGGAAGTCAGACTAGGTTGCTACAATGCTCTTTTTGGGCCTTGATGTTTCATGCAAACTACAATTTTCTTGCTGCTTTTTGTAAGATGAAACCTGATAAACTTTGTCTCTCTGCTATACTGTGCCATTCGTGCATATCAATTTCTTTGTTGTTCTTCAATTTCTCTTTAGGTTCAAGGAAACTTTGACAAAGTTGAATTCAACAGGATGTGCTGGACTCTCTGTGCTAAAAAGAACCTCTCTAAAAGTCCTTTGCTGATTAGCGATGAAGATGCATTTAAAGTGTGGGTTATTTTTAACTTCTTGTCAGAGGACAAATACCCTTTAATCATTGTGCCTGAGGAGGTAAGAAACAAAAACTTGAGCTGTTTAACACCAGTTTGCCTAATGTCCCAGTTGAACTGTGTTAAGTGTGGTACTCCCTAGAGATTTAAGAGGAAATATTGTTTAATTTAATTTTTTTATTCCCCTCTTTTAGTATTGTAAGGCTTTAGATGCATTTCTCTGTCTTCTAGGGTGCATATATGGGGATTTCCACAGGATACTTGAGGTGTTGATAGCTCTGTGTGACTGTCATTTAAACAGCCTGGACTAAACAGGATAAACAGGACATGCATGGATGTGGTCTTTAATCACTGCACTTGCTTATAGGTGGTTACGATTTTGCAAGGTCAATGCATCTGTGTGATTCTGAAAAAAAAATGCCCCCCCCAATCTGTTCTGTGTTATTGTGACTTGCAAGATGAGTCTTCAGTCTCATGTCACCCTCCTGATGGAAAGGACAATACAAAATTTTCTGATGGTGTCTGTTCCTGATCAAAAGCAGCCAGCCCCTGAACACTCTTGCTTGAAATGTCTGAAGGAATAACACCAGAGAGATCTCTTTATACTTTTAGTTCATGAAGAAGGATTGGCAGCACTTGAATAGGTATTTTAACCCTAAGGCAAGATCTTGGTATCTCCACTATTCTCCCCTTTGGGATGGGTGGGGAAAGAAGCAGAAAGATCAGAACTGTTGGCATAAATAATCCCTTGCAAAACTGTGTACACATATCCCAGTGGTTTGCAGTTCAGCACTAGAGGACTGAATAATAAATATCTGCAAACTGTTGAACGGCCAGGGATCAAAACAGTCTGATTAACAGGCGACTAACAACGTAACTGTGGGACTCCAAGGTGTTGTGCCAAACCCTCAAGTACAGATAACTCTCCTATCCAAATGAATGGTTCCTTTCTGCTTTCTCACTCACTTTTTAGCAGGAGACTTTCACTGTGTACATTTCTGGTTTTGCCAGACTGGCCCATGCCAGGGCCCTACCTGGCATGCTGTATTCCCATGAGAAATGAGACAGTATTTTTGCTTGCTTTCCCATTTGTTTCTGATGGTTCTGGGAAACAGGGATCAAAAGCTAAGACAGCTCCTTTATTAGTGGTGCCAAATTTGGCTTTGGTAGGTCAGAGCCACTAATAAATGCCAAAACTGGGACTCAAAATCCACGTCTCTGGTTTGTCAGTGTGTTCCCCACTGTGCAGCCTGGTTTACTTGTGGGCAGATATTTCATATCTCCTAAATTGCTGGCATGGTTAGGAGCTTGAGCTCTGCCAACTCTGGGATGCTGATCCCCACTCCTTCACCCAGCAAACCCCAGATTGGTGCTGCCTGCTGTGGCTGCTGCCAGGTAATGGCAATGTGTCTGTGTGTTGGCAGATGTGCTGCAGAGTCAGCACTGAGCTGAGGTTTTCCAGATTTCCAGATTTTACATGTGCTGTTGTTTGCTTTCCTTCCCATCCTTAATGTCCAGGTTAACCTGTATTGCTCTTCTACTTGGGTTATTTAAAAAATTCTGATTGTGGATCTGGGTCTGCATCTCCTTGATTACAGCAAGATTTAAATTGTGCAATTTGTTTAAAGAAAGCTTACAGAGCCTGACTGACAAAGAAAGGCTGCTCTGTTCTTATCATATACAATGCCTGTATTCACTCCACCTTCACTCAGACCACACAGGTAATGTAATCAGCCACTGGAGGAATGCTGTCTGTTGAACGCACTCCTTTCTGGTTTGCATTGGTCCTGCATCAGGTTCTCTGTACTTCTGGAAAATTCCACATTTACTCATCTGCTCATCTACTCTCTGCACAAAATTCCCAAAGTAAAAATGCAAAGTCTCAATTTCAGCCACTTTTGCATTTTCTCAGATGTTTTGTATCTGCCTTTTTTACAAAATGGCTTGCGGGTCATGTACAAAGTGAGAGGACTTTTTGCAAAGTGAAGGAGAGGAGAAGGGGGATGGAAGCACTGCTGTTCATGCTGTTGATGTTTTGCTGAGAGCAGTGTAAATCTCATGTTTGACTACAGCTTCCCACCCAGGGAGCAGGCTCTCCTGCCCTGCCCAGCTGCTGCTCTTATCGTTGGCTGAGAATATTGCAACACTCAAGCCGCTGCAGTTTCTGGCTTAGAGATCCAGCTGTTTGTGTGGGATCCAGCTGTTTTCCCTCCTCCCTCCCTTCCACATTGTTGGCTTTTGGGGTTTTTTGTTTGGGTTTTTTTTCCACTTTATAAGTAAGTGAGAAACTTGCTGCATACTTTCAGGTTGGAAGGGTGATCCCTTGAAGATTTTTGCATCCTGTCTTGAAAATTACAAGACTTCTTTAGTCTCCAGTGAATGCATTAATACAACTTCATGTGGCTGTAAGCTTGCCTTTTCTTCCTCCTTGGAGCAGCTGCTCTTTGAGACATGCTTGGGAGTCCGAATTTCCT
>VYXD01012948.1:118139-139404 GCA_013397195.1 Hylia prasina | reverse complement strand
TTTTTTTTTTTTCTTTTTTGTAATATTTAAAATGAGATAAGTGGTTTCTGCAGTCATTTCATAGATTTCATATCTCATGTCTGGAAAAGCCTCCTGCTTAAGTGCAGTTTCACCTTATTTGCACTGTGCTGACTAAATACTGAAGGTGCTGTCTTTCCTTCTTGCCCATGTCATGTGCTTTTGCACTGGTGCTGCTGTGCTGGGCCTTTCCTTTTAGCCAGCTGGATGTGGTAGGGCTGAAACCCCCAGCTGCAAAGTGTGAGTCTTGTTTCCCTGCCCAGATGCTGAATGGGCAGCAAATGGGGAATGGCTGCAGCTCATCCAGAGAAGGGAAAAGAGGCTACTTTGGAAAGGATTCAGAGATGCAAGCTAAGAAGAGCTTTAGAAAGAGCAAAGTGAGGAAAGGATTTACCAGGAGGGAATCTGAAAGCAGTGGAGAGGTGGTGCAAGGGCCAGAAGTTGCATGTTTAGCAGAGGCTGGGCTGAAAGCCAGAGGCAATGACTGACGTGTGGTCCTCACCTGCCCTGGAAGCAGGGGGGTCAGCCCTGCACTTGAGGGAGATAAGTTTGTAAAATCCAGTGTGGGGAAGGGGTTGGGATGGGGTGTGAAATTTTGGAATGTGACTTCAAGCTTGAGAGGATCCCTCCGTGTTACGGGGAGAAGGCAGGGGACACAGAGACAGGAGCTGGTGGCTACAAGGGAGCATGGGCACAGCTGGTAATGGCCTTGCACTCCAGTGTTCCTTCTGCTGCCTACTGGTGGGCAGCTGAGAGCACTTGGAAGAGCTGGGAAGGATCAGAGATCCATCAATGTCTGTTTTGCAAAGGTGCTCATGCGCCAAGGCAGAAAGCAGGGACCGGGTGGGAGCTCCTTCCCCTCCCCACAGCCAGATTTTCCATTAGATCATCTGAGATGCAGACATCCAAGTGTATGTTTCCTTCAGCTCTTGCAGGCATTACCTCTTCCATGAGAAGGATAAAATGAAGGAAAAAGGTGGAGAGAACTGAAGCCATAAGAGGAAAATATTTCTATTTTGTCATGAGCTTTTCTTACAATTCACCTCTTAGTTATTACAGACTCATTTGTGTGTCTTGGTATTTTTTAACCAAACATTTTCTGTTTTATAAAAAGGTTTTCAAGCACTTCCCCTTTCTTATTTCTGGACATGTGACTGCAGCCTTGGGGATGCTTTATCGCCTGAGTGCTGTGGTGTGTGGTTAGCTGGGTTTCTGGGCCATTCTTTGTGGTGAAATTCAGAGATAGGCACACTACAAGCTGCATACTCAGTGTTGTAATCCAGTGTTCACAGTTTATTTCAAATAAGCCAAACGTATGTGCTGCTTTTGTCTTCACGAGGAAAGATTTGTACAGTCATTTTTCACATGTCCTCTAGTCTTCAAATTTATTAACAGACAGCATTTCTAATCCTCCTAAGAGGACTAAGCCTTGGTGTGGCTTTTTGTGCATGTCAGAATGAGGTGATGTTTTCTTAGCCTGAGGAGGTGAGAATCTGATCCAGTGGTGATTCTTCTGGTGTGTGTTTTTTATGGCCATGCTTGCTTCCTTGTTCTGCATTCTAGTACCAGAAAGTGAAACAGTGAATGAAATACTGGGAATTGACCCTTCGCCCTTCAGAAATTACATCAAAGCTGATAGAAAGAGAATGAAAGCTGCTTGTGTGGGGTTTTAATTGACCCATGATCTCCAAAAGTTGATGACAGTGCTTAGGAAGATTTTTAGTCACCTCCATCAGTCACTTGGTTAGGAAGACTTGCATCAGTTCTTCCCATTTCACTGCCTTCTTCCTTGGTTGCTGCATGAAATACAGTTTTCAGCTCACACAGCAGCTTGTTTCTTGAGTTGACCTTTACTGTACTTCACATGACACTGATTTAATTTGGGAAAAAAAAGAAACAAGGTAGTGGCTTACACTGGATAATGAACACGGTTTTGCTGGTGGAATGAAGAAACAAATATTTGACTTAAAAGTAAGTGATGTTCTGATGGGATGAAGAAAAGGAGTTGATGGTGACTGTGAGAGTGGGTATGACTGCTTTCATGGCTGTGGCCCAGTAACATGCTCCTACAGAATTTTGTACAATGTGAGTAGACTTTTGACATCTGCTCAGTTAATATCACAGACCTTATTTGAATAGTGTGAACCAGAATAGCTTTGTCTGCTGTGCTCTGCTGGGCATGAAGGCCTCCTTGGCATTATTTTTGTCATTCTAAGAGACCCACTTGTAGATCAGAAAAATGTGTGAAAAATCTGTGATGCTTCATTCCCCATGGAAGCAGGAGTACCTGGAAAAGGAAAACAAATAGACACTGAAACATGGGGAAAACAAAGAGCTGAAAGAAGCTCCCAAACAGACTCATGTTAGAGCTCTTTTCTTTGGCATTGTTTTTGATTACTCTTGGCAAAATTCTGGCTGAAAAGTTTGTTGATTTGAGATGGAAGCTGGTATTGGTAGTGTGGAAGCACTGGGTCCCTGCTGGTGTATGCAGTGTTAACAACTCCCTGGTATTTTTGCACCTGTATTTTGCATACTTTCAACCTGAAAGCAAAGTCCTGTCAGAATAGCAGCAAACATCGCTTCACTTTTGCTTTTCAACATTGCCTTTTAACCACAGGAGTAGGTTATATTTGAGACAGGAGACTTAATTTGTCAGTTATTTGCTGGGTTGCCATGTCTCTGTGGAGGAGGGGAAATGTCATTTGCTCTCAGAGGTTCCTCATTTGAGCACCTAAGGAGTGGTTGCTATTTGCTTTCACGCTGGTGCAACTTATTTCTTTGTATTTACCTCATACTTCCATATTCATACTGTGCAAAAGTCACTGTTGCTATTGAGCAGATGTATCAGATAAAGTTTTTCTGGGATCTTTGGTTAGCCATGTGCATAACTGAATTAAAGATAAACCTTTGATTAAAAAAAATAAGAAATTGAATTGTAACATGCACAGATCATTTTTCAGTTATGAAGAGTTAATGTGGTTTAAAATAATGAGTATTTTATGTACTTTAGTGGGATTATGGGATATTTGTGGTCATGTAAGTGACTTGTAGATGAGGGTTAACAGACTTAAATGCTTAAATCTATTCTATGAACCCAAATAAGATAAAATGTATACAAATAACACTAAAGGTAACAATGTGTTGACTTATTTTTAGCATATTAAATTGTAAGGTCTACTAGCCAAGAGTTTTGCATTGCATCATTTCCAGACCATTAGTTTGATCCACATTTTATTTATATGGCTTGAGCAAAAAGGGGAAAAAATTAATACAGGTATGCTCTTTGTGTGTGTGTTCCATTGTCTGCAAGTGAGACCTGGTACTTTCAGATAATTAACCAAAGGAATTTGAGAGCTGCTGTGCCTCAAGCAGTGTAAGAGGTTGTGAAATTCTGGAACAATTCATTTTAAAGTTATAGTTCATATTTTTAATTTTTTATTTTTATTATTACTGTGTAGCATTTTGGCAGTTATATTATCTGCCTAATTAAGTCTGAGTTATTTTAGATTTCCTTCCAGCTGAAGTCCAGGATCATAGTTCAGAAGTGATGCTGCTCAAAGGCAATGAGCAAAGTGGCAGAATGTGTTTTGAACACAGGTAAAAAAATTAAGGTTTTAGGGGATTTGCTTTGAAACTGCTCTTCAGTGCTCCTGTTCTTGCACTGTGTGAAGGCTTTTTTTGAGTTGTTGTTTTTTTTTTTTTTTTTCTATAAAACTTTTCTGGAGTAGGAAGTAAGCTGCTTCCTGCCCTTAACTGAATACTGAGGATTTATGGTAGTCGGTGCTTGAAAGCCTTGAATTATTTTTTTAACTTAAGGATTTTGGAGAGTGAAAATCAGCAAAGCTTATTTTAAAGACTGAATTTGAATGCCACTTCTGCAGATGCCTCTGTTAGACCATACCTTTGCTAGTAAGAACTGCGTAAGGAGCTAAAAAATACTGAAGTGTCTTACTCAGTGAAGCTGAAATGAAAAACAATGCTCTCTACAATTTCTGGAGGCATATTCTGTGCCTGGCTGGGCTGTCTTCTCCTAAGAGAGACTTGAGGAGGATGTGACCGCCACAACTTGGAGGTGTGTGCACTTCCCGTTCATTCAGTGGAGCAGGAACTTTCCCCCGGCACTGCAGCAGCTTTGCAGCTTCTCCATTTTTAACATTATCCATGTGCTCCTGGACAAGGGGCTGTGACACCAAAGTGTCACTGAGCTGAAATAGTGGGAAAAGCACATCTGTCTGCAGGGTGAATTTGGGAGTTTACTGTTCTACTACACACTTGTGTTTCCTGTCCATAGCCATGAGGGAGAGGAAGGGATTTGGCTGTGCCTGTTGCAGGAGAGAGAAGCAGCAGCCACAGTATTAGCATGTGTGCTGCCTCAAAACCTTGAGGCCTGGGAGTCCTTGTGGTGAAATGTGTGGGGGGACAAAACCACTTATTTATTTCTTTATACTCCCATATCTCTTGTGTAGAGACTCATGTGCACTCAAAATCCTATCAGACCAGCTAAAAGGTGACTCTGAGCTGTGGTAGGAACGCCCTCGCCAATTATTTTGTTTAGAGAGTCATTAAAAGCATTTTGCATGTGCTTGAAGCTGTAGATGGGCTTAGTTGAAAATACTGCAGAATGAACAGTGATGAGTTTAAAACCAACATAAAAAACAGACTAAAGAACTGCAGCCTTCTCTGGTTCTTTTTCATTCTTGTGTTTGTTTTGACTAGTGTTACCGGTGTTATTATCCTGCACATGGTAATGCTTACAGAGTGATGAAAGATTAAAGGACAAGGAGAATTTATTTGGGAAACAAAAGCAGATGTGAAAGATTTGTTCTTTTATTTCTTTTGATAGAGCTGTCAGGATTATGTCCAGGGATGGAGAGCCTGAGAGCTAGAGAAGAGGGGTCAGGTGTAGATCATACCTCAGTCATTTTTCATTTCACTTCTATTCCAGATGGCCTTCTTTCCTTATTTTTTTGTAATTTGTTTGCTTTTTGCTTACAAGAATACTTTCTGAAACTTCTTGCTTTCTCACACTTCAGTCATCACAGTTTGGAAGCCGTTGCAGGGAAGGTCCCATGTGTTCTGTAGGAATCTGAAATATTAAATGAGGCTGTCAGGTTCAATTCTTTGTTTTGCTGTGAAGAGAGTAGCTGAGGGACGGGCTTGGCAGTCAAGAGTTCAGCTGAGACAGGAGCTTAAAACCTTTGTTAATCAAACCACCTACGTTTAGGGGCCTACATGTGAGCGTAGGAAACTCGCTGTAATGGGGATCTCTGGAGAAGCTTCATTTACAGCCCTGAAACACTTGATTTCCATGCCTGCTGCAAATGATGGCTTTCTGTTTGTTTTTTCTGCACAGATTGAATATTTACTTAAAAAGATCACCGAAGCAATGGGAGCAGGCTGGCAGCAAGAGCAGTTTGACCATTACAAGATTGCTCTCAACACCAGTCGAGAGGGACTTTCTGCGTGGGAGCTGATCGACCTCATTGGAAGTGGGCAGTTCAGTAAAGGGATGGACAGGCAGACAGTGTCCATGGCAATCAATGAAGTCTTTAATGAGCTCATACTAGATGTACTCAAGCAGGTAAGAGCCACAGAGGACCAATTTTTTAAAGTAGAATGTTTGACTGCTGCAGTTAGAAAATGTTCAATTTGTGCTCAAATTTCTTTACCCTAATGAATGATGGGCACGAGGAAATTAGGTGAATTATCTATAAGAGTTCTTTAATATGAGCTTATTTTTATAAAAGAAATTGTGCTGCTATTCAGATTCTTGTAATTGTAGCAGTATTATGAATGAGTTACTTCTTGGGAGAGCTTGCTTTTAGAAAGTGAAAGAAGTGGGCTCTGACTTGAATTATGGCCTTACTTGCACTAGTACCAGCTGCTTGTTAGTTCACAGAATAGCTGCATCATGATTTCAGTTCTGGTGACAGGTCTTCACTCTTTGGAAATGCTTTTCTGTGGTTTGAGGTAGGCTGTAGGAAATGCAGCTGTGCTGGGCACCACCTCTGCATTCAAACAAGGGGGTCTGGACCAGGGTACTGCTCCAGCTGAAAGGCTGGCTTCTCAAGTGCCCCACTTCAACAGGGCAAAAAGGTGTGGAAGAGCTCCAGAGGCTCTCCCTTCTTGTTCTCCTTAGCAGGCTATGTGACTGACAACTTATTTACCTGCACTCAGACTCCAGAAGTCATGCTGGCCTTTGTATTCTTAGCAAAATTCTTTCTTCAGATTTCCAGTGACTGGATTATCAGTTGAGGAATGCCTTTAAAAACTGCATTTCTTTCGTGGGAATTGGAAGTACCACAGGGACCTGAGGGGTCACAGCAGAGTTTACCTAGAGAGCTCTTTAAAATTGACTTTTACCTGACAAGAGAAATTTTTTTCATCTTTGATTTCTTGGTGAGGAAAGAAACAAAGGCTTTCTTGGCAGACTTTCCTAAGTTGCTCTGAAGAAACCATCAGAAAGTCTTGGCACAGGAAATTCTTTCAGAATACCCACAGAACAATGCAGAAGTCTATTTTTGTTAACTGCTGGTTGCCTGTTGAAGGTGAGGGCTGGGGGCACACACACATAGAGTCAGTTGAGGGCAAAATGAAGTCATTCTGCTGTTTGATACCATGAAAATAAATTAACCAGTGTCAGTTCAGTCCTGCTTGAAGCTTGTGAGGAAATCAGATTTCTTTACAGTTTTGATACTTCATTGTGTGTCTTCCCCCACACCTTTTTTTTTGTTTTGTTTTATGTCTCCTTTCTTTCCTCTCTTGGTGCCTGGGCTTCTTTCTCAAGGATGTCTGAGTGCCTTTGAATGGTTCCTTGACACTTAAAATAATTTATGTCAAGATTTGGCCCTGTGCCTCCTGAGCAGTTTGGACAGTTACTGGCCCAGTGGAGAGCAGAGTTCTCTGTGTGATTTCAGTATCCTGATACCTTGTGGATTCACAGAATTGTCCTGTTTGTTGCAGTAATCATATAATTGCTTCAAGGTATCAATTGATGACACACGGTCTCATAACTAAGTGTCCTCCTACCCTTTTTATTGAACGCATCCTGGATCTCTAAGGCTTATGGAGGGTAGCAGCAGTATTTAAATTTGTGATACTTAGTGTTCTGAAAGATGTGTACTTTGTGTGATGGTTGGTGTGAAAAAGTTCCTGCTTTTCAAGAGCTCTCAATGGGTTCTTGAAAGGAGAGAAGCAGCTGATACTGAAATAACAGGTAAAGATTTTGCAGGAATTTGAGGGGAAGGTATTAGTCTCACTTGGCTTTGAAAGCAAATTTGGTGAGTCAGGAGGGGAAAAAAACCCTGGCTCTGGCTTAGACTGTGCCAAGCATGAAAGATTGAAAGTGCAGCAGTCCTTCACATGGCCTTGCAACCACCCAGAGCTCAGACCAGAGTATGGAGGCGGCAGACAAAGCTGTTTCTCTGTGCATTCCTGGTCGGGAGCAAGGGAGTGGGATGGCACCTGGGAATAGGCACGGCCTTGGCTCTGCACATGTTTAAGTGGCTAGAAAAGCTGAGCACAGATAAGCTGCATGTGTAGGGGGTGGCTTGGGGTTTTGTTTGGTTTGTTTTTTAAACAAAAAGGCTTCTTGAACTGTTCTGGATGTTTTCTTTTCCCTCAGACCTGTAGAGAAAGACATCTTTGGCTTAAATATGCCACAGCACATTTCTTTATATCTTTATTTTTTCTTTTAATACAAGCACATTTGGTATCAAAAACTGTGATCAGTGAAAGCTATTACAGAAAAATGTTCCATGGTCTCCTTTCCAACTTCTTCATCCTCTTAATCTGGAATACTTTGAGTATACTTTCTGTATGGCTTGTTCATAGCTTATATTGATGTTGGTGTTCAAGTTTCATCTGTGATTTGACTTTTTTTGAAGTTAAATGTCAGACAAAAGTAAGTTTATGTAAGTATTTGGGGAATATGATTACAGAAATGGAAGGTACAGCTGAAACACTGGCTAACTTTGAAAGTATTTGGGGCTATGAGGTTACTTTTCTGTGTGCTCTGTTGGGTCTTTACACCTTTACATAACCAAAAGACCAGATGGTTCAGCAGAGGCCAGGCATTTCAGCTGATCTGTTGGTTTTAACAGGGCTACATGCTGAAGAAAGGTCACAAACGGAAAAATTGGATGGAACGATGGTTTGTGCTAAAACCCAATATTATTTCCTACTATGTAAGTGAAGATTTGAAGGACAAGAAGGGAGACATCATACTGGATGGCAACTGTTGTGTAGAGGTAAAACCACGCTAAAAACTATGTGTGTCTCTAAAGATCAGAATTAATCCTTTTTTGTGTGTGGGATTGAGTCCTGGTGTCTTATAAAAGAGCTTTTTTTATGTCGTATGACACTGGTTCATGAACACCCTTTTAATAAAGGCTCTTAGTGCTGGTATTTGTATCTCTGTGACACATAACTGCATAGATGCTGCTTGACTTTATAACTTAGACTTCAGTGTTAGCAAAGCTAATCTTTATTGTAACCTGTTCTAGGCCTTGCCTGACAAAGATGGAAAGAAATGCCTGTTTCTCATAAAATGTCTTGATAAAACCTTTGAGATCAGTGCCTCTGATAAAAAGAAGAAGCAGGAATGGATTCAAGGTGAGGTTTCAAAAATGCTAGTTACATGAAAGTTCAGGTTAGTGGAATTCTTGCAGCAGTGCTTTACTCAAATTTGAAATTCTTGGTCTTTTGATTTTTTGATATCTCTGTTTTGGACACATGGGTCTTTAAGGGGCCTGAGACTCAGGAAGAACTAAGGATCCACATAAGGGAAATCAGTTTTTGTCATGGAGGTGCCTCAATTCAGGCAGCCAGAACCACACTGAAATGGTTATTATTGTTCTTTTTTATATTGACTGTACTTCTAGGGATGGGGAAGGGAAGCAACATTGTAAATCATTGCTTTTGGGGAGAAAAGGGAAAGCTTGTTCATTTTGGCACTGTAAAATACTGGTTTTACCGTTTTGCTTGAAGTAGTATGGTTTGGTAAGCTGAGGATAAAGCTGGGAATTAGGGCTTGCTTTTCTATTCCCACAGTAAAGGTATTCCTCCTGTGAGACCTCCCCAGATATGTGATGGGTACATCCATCTGCAGAGTGAGGTAGAAGCCCTTGCAGAGCTGTTGTTACCAATGCCACTGAAGAATGTGCAGCAGTTAAATATTTGGAGCTGTGGGCTTTCATTTGCACTTCCCTCTTTACCTGCAGCATGTGTTTCATTGCACCAAAGTCAGGTGTATGATGAGTGATTCAAAAGGAGATACATTTTCATGGTCGTGGTATGTGAATGAAATACCAAAATCATCTGCCACTCCTCAACTTTTCTGTCTTAAATATTTTCTCACTCCATGGAAGTGAATGAGAGCTACTGCCTTACTGGGAGAAAGTTTTCCATTGGAGTGTCTGTAAGAATACAGGGTTTAAGGTTAGCTGTAGGGAAGATAGATAACATCTATCTGTGTTGGGTTTTTTTCTTGCAGCTGAGCGTGTAAGTGACTCATATGTCCATAGCCTGTTACAAATCAATATTGGAATTGACCTAATGCAGTGGAATTGCCAGACCTTATCCCTGTGGCACGCAGCCAGTACTGAGAGGCATCTTTCACTTCTGGTTTGTGTTGACAGCCAGCCTGGTGAGAATTAGGACAACTGACAGCAGTGCTTTCTGATTTCAAACTGCGTCTAAAAATCCCCAACCCAACAGCCAGCACAGCGCTACAAGTCACTTCACAAAGGCTTCCCAGAAAGTTCAGCATTCCCCTTCATGGTGTTCTCCTCCTCTCCCCTCCAGCCATCCAGACCACTGTGAGCCTGCTGCGGGCAGGGAGCCCTCCTCCCCACAAAGAAGCGCGGCAGAAGCGGAAGGAGCTGCGCCAGAAGCTGCTGGCTGAGCAGGAGGAGCTGGAGAGGCAGATGAAGGAGCTGCAGGCAGCCAACGAGAACAAGCAGAAGGAACTGGAGACCGTGCGGAAGGTGGGATTGGGAGCTGCCAGCCTAAAGCTCAGTGCCTGTGGCGGATCTTATTTCAGGCCCCTGTACTGAGCAGGGTACTGTCAGGCTGGTGGAGAAGAACCTGCCAGCTCTGTGGATGGTGTCTGGGGATAGGAGAGACTGATATTTCAGTTGCTTTTGTATTCTTGGCTTTCCTATCCTGTCAGACACATCTGTCAAACCCGGGGCTTTCCATGAAGATTTTCTTCAATAGTTGACCCAAGTTTTGCTATGTTATTTGTATGTTTATGGGAACTGTTCTCTTCCCACAGATGTAATTTCTATACTTCATATCTTTAAAAACAAGAGATGTGGCTTTCCTTGCTCTGAGAGCTTTTAGTGTGGAGTATGCCTTGAAAACCACTTAGAACCCAATATTCAAATTCAAACCTTCCCCACTTGCTGCCTTACATTTTGGCTGCTGAGTCCCTGCTGTTAGAGCAGTCCAGATCTTCCTTTGTTTGCTCTACATCCCTAAATTAATGTAAGATTTTGCATTCCCATTTGGGACAAGGTTGCATCATTGCTTGAGTTTTTTGTAAATAAAACCCATCAATTTTAGCCCTTAGAAGAAACTCCAGTGATCTTTGCAGCTATAAATATTGTGAGAGCATTAAAGCTTTTGAGTCTAGAAAGCAAATAAAATAATAAAAAACCCCACATTTTTTAAAGTCTTGTCATTGTCACAATTTGTGGCAAGGAGAAATTTGTCTTTTTTAAAATTAATCTTACACTGACAGTCCTGATGTAGATGATATTCTGTTTGCCTTAAATGGAGTCTGATAGTGGAAAACCATTTTTAAATTTAATTTTGGCACCTGTAGTGTACCATGTGTTTAAGATTCAGAATGCAAAATGGACAATAAAGGATAGCCTGTGTTACTTTCTACGGGTAAGTAATGTAGCTGTTAACAGAAATCATAAGGTTGGATTTCTGCATTGTTTACTTTATGGAAAAATATTTAGGGGGGAAGAGAACGTGAGAGGAATCCCAAAGGAGCAGTAGGATGTTGACAGGCTCCAGTTTCATAAAAATCATAATGGGTAAACTAAAGAGAGTTGTGACCAGAAGCATCTCTTGAAGTGGGCTGGATAAAAATGATTTCTCAAGGAAAGTATCTGAGGCTCTGACATGAACTACTGCACTTTGCCTAGGTGGAACTATGGGGGAGGTACATTGTTGGAGGAACTGAAACTGATTAGTTAGAAAAGTGTTCTTCAAGGAAAAGGCTTTGTAAATGCTTCAGGAAACTGGATTGTTCTGGGAAGCTTAGAGGTTGATTTGCTCCTGATGGCAGTGAGCCACCATTTATGCAGCATCTGCCAAAGTGCACTTTGGGACTGGTTTGTATTCTGGTAGCTCCTGCAGTAGAGTATTTCAAAAGAATAAATGCTTTTGTCTAAAATAGATTTTTTTCATATTTTAAATGGAATTTTGACATGTGCACATTGAACAGACAGGAAGGTAAGTTTTTCCTTGTGTGAGAGCATGCTCAAGATGTGTGCACCCTTTCTGTTTCAATTGGGGTTCTTGCATGGGCTTTGGAGACTCTGTGCTGTCCAGTGCCTGCTGGAATGGTGTGTTCCTGTTGACTCCCCCCTCCTACACTTGTGGCTTTTCCCTGAAGTGCACAGTTCCCAGTAACCTTACCTGCTAGGAACAGCTTTGGTGGATCCATCAGGAAGTTGCTGATAGTGAGTGGACAAAGATAATTTTCTTGTTGAGCTCTCTGGAAATGGCCTGGCACCCCCCCTTGCCTGTGACTCTGCATGTTCACCCTCCCGGCTCAGTATTGGCAATGTTTGTTTAATTTCAAAGCAGGGAAGGAAATCTAGAGGAGATTTCACTTAAACAGCATCTTGGATTTGACTACAATTACATGCTTTTGAATGTCCTGGCAGAGGAAGAATGCTGCCTCTAAAACACTGGCATCATTTAAGCCTGGCAAAGGAGAGCAGTTCTGTGCTGTGTTCTGCAACATAAACCCAGAAACCTGAGCCTTCTCCTTCACTGCTTCCCATTTCAGACCAGAGGGGTACTACCAGCATGTAAAAGAGTGAAAGTTTTAGCTTGGCAGTTTTAATCATTGGGGCATCTCATTAGCTCATCTAGGTTGGTGAGAGAGGATGGTTTAAATGTGGTACCTTCAGGAGCATGACAGAATAACAGAAAGGTTTGGTTTGGAAGCAACTTAAAAGATCATCCAGTCCCCCTTGTGTGGGCAGAGACACCTTCCACTACACCAGGTTGCTCAAAGGACCATCCAACCTGGCCTTGAATACTTTCAGGGATGAGGCATCCACAGCTTGTCTGGACAACCTGTCCTAGTGTCACCTCCTCTGGGCTTGCTCCAACAGGTCCATGTCATCATTATGTTGTACCCTGCTGTTACTAAAGATCTGTGGAAACAATTTCCACAGCCCAGCATATTAAAAAAGAAGCAACAGATAAGTTTCTTAGGAAAATTTTGTGAAAGAATGGTTTTGTTTTCAGTACTGGTAAAGTTTAGGCTGGTGCTTGAAGATTTCTAACCTTGTGGGGTTAAAATCCTGATGAAAAGAAAAACTGTGACCACTGTCTTTATTTGCAAAATCAAGATGCAACAAAAGTAAAATAAAATAGAAGAAGGTGGAATGGTACCAGCAGCTGTTTCCCAGGCCTTAGCTAATGTTCCTCCTAATTTCAAGTGATGCTTATGGAGCAGGATTTTACTTACCTTACTTGGCAGTTTAGGGGATGTTAGGGGGATGATTCACAATAGCACGATCACTTATTCTAGTCAAAGTTCGTGGCACTTCTGCTTTCCCAAGGCAATTCAGTGCTTCTCATTTCTGTTTCTGTATGAACTCTGCCTGCTGGCATATTTTCCCTATTGGAAATCCTATGCAGTCCTGCCTGAAATGTGGCTTTTCATAATAGTTTTCTATCCTATTGAGGTAGAGGAGGAAATGCAGTGATTTCTATCACTTGAGCAAAGCAGGACTGAGAGGAAACTTGGAGATGGTCAGGTATCAGGTGCCTTTTCATTGGTAAATCTAAAACTGTCTTGCAAACAATCAAGGTAGAAAATTATATTTAAAGGCTGTGAGTTGTCTCAGACATTAAAAAACCCAAAGTGGTGCCTTGATGCTTTTGAAGGCTTCTTCCATTTTTGTTACAATGAAAATTTGTTAAATAAGGTTCCATTCCCTCAAAATAATTTAGTATTGACAAATTGGTTTTTTTCCCTTCTTTTGTTCCCCCTACCCCCACCCTTCTCTTCCAGCAACTGGAAGCAGCAGCTGCTCGTGCTGCTGAGGAGGAGAAGAAAAGACTTCAGACTCAGGTTGAATTACAAGATCGCTTCAGTTTGGAGCTGGAGAGAGAGAAGATGGTGCGTAGTGCACGAGGGGTTTTGCTGCTCTTACACATAGGGAGCCATGTGTTCAGCAAGGGCTTCCCTCACAGGCAGCCACTGAAAGGGTTCCACAAGTTTTGCAGGAAGCTGAAGAACAGAATCTGTGTTGCATTTTTTTGTGATGTAGGAATATTACTGCTGAATTCAAATACTGGAACAGCGCAGCTACAATTTGTACAGCATTCAAAGTTTAAATAATATTGGAAAATTGGGGAAAAATAGACTATTTGAATGATAAATGCAGACTGAAGTTCTCCTTGCAGTTTTCAGAGATGGAGAACCTGAGGCCAGTACTTGCTGCATAAATAAGCAAAATGAATCAGGCATAATCAAAATGCATTTTACATGTTCCTAGAACTATTGCTTTTTTATGCTGTGTGTTATTTACACACACACAAATATAAAAAATAAAGAAACATTGTTGCTTTACAGTACTCTTACTATTCCACTACACTGACAATTCCCCAAAGAACAGGTTTTCAGTCTTCAAGGGCTTTATCAGGTTGTTCTGTTAGTTTGGGATAAAAAGTAGAAAAAGTGATGTGATGGGACATCTCGGGACATTAATGCACAGAGTGCTGCTTTATGGGCTGAGCACGAATTCCTGAATACAATCACTTTCTGGGTCACTGGGATTTGGGTCAGCTGAGGGGAGCAGGCTGCAGACCAATGGGCCAGGACATGCCAACCTCCTTTGCTGTTTTCCAGCCCTTTATTCATCCTGTGCCATCATCCAGAGACATAAGTGTGTGAGATACACTGCTGCCAAGGGAGGAGTGAAAACAGTGCCATTAAAGCAGCCTGACCTTCATGTCTGGCCTCTCTATAACCTTTCTTTTCCTTCAGTTGTGTATCTGTAAACTAAGAAACAAGATCAAGCTGACTGAAATTAGGTTTGAACCCCTGTAGGAATGCTGTGCTGCAGGAAGTAGGTCAATATAAGTAGCCTCGGTTATTATTTATTTTTTAAAATACTCCTAGTGCCACATCTGCAGATCTAGCATCAATTTTATCAGCTCTGCTCTGCAGTCAGCAGGAAAAAGGTTTGTCTCTGAAAACCTGGCCTGAGGGAAACCTGGCAATTCCTTTAAAAATTGGAAACCTGAGTTGAATGGTAGCTCATGTGTACCAAATTTATGCTGCTAGGTAAGACAAAAAATGGAAGAGCAGGTTGCTCAGAAATCATCTGAACTGGAACAGTATTTACAAAGAGTACGTGAACTGGAAGAAATGTATAAACAGCTGCAGGAAGCACTGGAGGATGAGAGACAGGCACGTCAGGATGAAGAGACTGTGAGGAAACTTCAGGCCAGGTATGGCTTTGACCAGGTAGAAAAGTGTTTCTGTTCCCCCTGCCACTAGTGAGTACCTGTGCCCTGCTACTAATGGCTGTTTGCTTCTTGGAATGGGGAACTGCCTTCAAGTCCAAACACAGGACAGATTTTATTTTTCCTTAAGATCTGGAGGCTGAAGCTGCTGTTAATGATTTTTAAAATATGTCTGATTAGCCTTTAGGAGAGGGCAAGCTCAGCAGTTTTGGAAAAGCAGGTGCAGTTATTTTTCCATCAGGTGTACATGTCAGCATGTGAAAAATTGAGATCACTCTGTACAGGCTTTTCAGCTGTTTATTGTATAAAACACTAACTATAAACTTACTTTCTGCTGTATTTTATCACAGGTATAAACTGTAGTGATAAAGGGTTAAATTTCTTCTTACAGGGGCTTTGTGGAGTGTGTTCTTTCCCTTCATATACTCAGTCCTCCTAAGACAATGAAGATAACTTATGCATGCCTGTTTCTTCTGGGGCTCTGTGATGTGTATTTGCATTATTGACTACGTTTTCTGAATAGCCCTTTGTAGCAGACTGCTTGCACTGCTGGCATGACACTGAAGGCATGCCAACAAACAATAACTTTTACCCTGCTTCCCAAGCTTTTTTTTAAACAATATTTTCTTTCCCCTTAAAAAAAAAAAAAAAAAAAAAAAAAAAAAAAGAGGAAAGAAAAAATTAACTAATTTGGCTTCCCTGCATGGATACAACTTATGTTAAAGTGCAGTTAATGTCACAATCCCCATTGCAGATTGCTGGAAGAGGAGACAGCAAAGAGAGCTGAACTGGAAAAATGGCATTTGCAGCAGCAACAGACCATTCAGATGACAGAAGCAGAGAAGCAAGAGCTGGAAAACCAGAGAATGATGAAGGAACAGGCTCTTCAAGTGGCCATGCAGCAACTGAAACTACTTGAGTTGGAAAGGAAGGAGGCCCTTGAGCAGTACGAGGTGAGCTGCTCTGGTCATCAATCTCTCATCCTTATCCATAGATTGAATTTGAAGTTCTTCAATATTATGCTTTTTTGAGAGTTAGTATGGCACAAAAGTTATAATAAGAGGATAGTTGGGTTGGTTTTTTTTCTAGTTTTTACTCAGTTTCTAGACCAGGAGGTACATTTGAAGAAGAGGATCTGTTTCAGACACACCTCTGAACATCTTCTGTTTATTTTTGTCTCAATTTGCATACAGGCCAGCTCAGTCACATCCTGAAATACTCTGTGTACATTTGTCTTCTACTGCAGACTCACTTCATGTGTGTGTGCCATAACTGGGTGCATTTTGCTTCCTAGTCAGTAATTCTTGCAGTGTTTTGATGTTGTCATGGCACAGTATTGTCTTCAACAGATGAAAAGTCAGTGTGTTACTGTGGGCACTTACTCCTCAAAAATGTATTTAAGCACTGAATGGAAGTCGAGGATAGGTTGGAATTAGCTCAGATGCTCAATGTGCAGCAATGCCTCGTGTCCCAGATGCCAGGCCTGCTCTCTGCCCTGCTAAGTGTTTTTGGGGAAGGTCAATAACTGTTTAGGGAAGAAATAAGAGCCAGAATCCAGCAAGTAGAGAGGCTGAAGTGCTGCACGCTTTCCAGGGCTAGAGAGGTGTTGATCCTGCATTTGTTTAGGTCAGGAAAGAAAGCCTGGCTGGGTTTGTGTTTAACAGGGGAGGGTGTTTATGAGGTGAGCTCTGAAGGACAAGCCAGGGAGCTGTCTTGCCTGGCACAGAACACAAATGCTGCACTCACTGCAAGCAAGGGCCCAGCTGGGGTAGTTGTGGCCACTTTACAACTTCCCAGGGTGGTGTTACTTCTCACACCACAGGATTGCTCCTGGCTAGTACTTGGCTCTTCTTTAGGTGACATCTCAGGCTTTTTGTATGGGAAGCATCATTTACTACTCCCAAGGAATTGCTGAACACAATAGACTTACAAAACCACAAAAAAAAAAAAAATTCCACAAAAGAATTATTTTAGAAATAATTAAACATTCCAGCCTTCTATTTGGAAATGTCCAAAAGACCAATCTATGCTGAAAATGAAGACTAGCTTCATTACACAGCTACAGAATCTTGTAAAACCTTGTTATTTTGGGATTCTTGTCAAAAAGTTTGACAACTTTTTTTTGGGGTGGGCAGTGGTGACTAAATTACTTAGGATGGTTCCACGCTAAACAGAAGGGCTGAGGTAATTAGCATGGTTCTGGTTTTTGGTTTAAAAGGTGTTGTATCTTTTTATATAAACAGAGTAAAACTGTTTGTTTTCAAGTGGGCTCTGTCTTATTTCAGGAGGTTAAGAAGAAGTTGGAAACGGCAGCTAATAACACCAAGAGTTGGAAAGATAAAGTAGCTCATCATGAGGGATTGATTCGACTAATAGAGCCAGGTGAGCTAGCAACAGAGGAGTTGTTGATACATACAAAAATATGTATTTATTCTGTCTCATGTATTTCCATCACCTGGTGACTTACTGAAGTCTGCCTTTTCCTGTAGTTTGCTGGTTTCACAGCAGCCTATAAATATCACCCTTTATGACAGCTGCTGATGGGAATTTTCAAGTCTTACCTCTACTGGCCCTTCTATAATGATTTTATTATCATTGTTGTTTGTTTCTTTTATGTTTAAAACAAAGCAAGGATCAGCCTGAATGCTGCATTGCAGGTGTGTGACACCCCTGTCAGAACTGCCTGTCTCAACTACTGGTCTCTGTCTTCCAGGCTCCAAGAATCCTCACTTAATCACAAACTGGGGCCCTGCTGCCTTCACTGAAGCTGAACTGGAGGAGAGGCAGAGGAGCTGGAAAGGAAAAAAAGCTGCTTCAGAGTGAGGGGGCAGCCAACACGTGGCCTGGAACAGGAGCCCACCTCCCCTCGTTCTGCTTTGCACAGAGCAGCCTCTCGCTTACAAAGTTTAGTTTGCTCAGCAGGTTGGGCCTTTCTGCTCATGGAATGCTGTTTACCACGCTGGAGGGTCTGCTCAGAGCTCAGCCATTGCAGTGGGTGGTGTCTGACAGGACGTGCTGTTTTCCCTCACTTTCCAAGACTTTGCAACTGAAAATTTGTATTGAAATGTAGCTTGTGACAGACAGAGTTGTTCCTATACTAGCCTGTAACAATCTGACAGCAGCTAACCAGTCAGGCAGCATCACTTTCATTCCAGAAAGTGAGGGAAGCAGTTGTTCTGCTGGTTCAGTTAAGTATAATTTCAACCCAGGATAAGTCAGTCCTGGAGGTTGTGTCCAACTCTGAGATGGAGCATTACCTTTCCTTCCTCCTTTTACTTTTGCTCTGTCCCTCTGTTGCTCTCTGCACAGTGCTTAGTGCTCAGACACATTCCCTTGGCAAGGGGGGCTGACATCACTGGGTGCCTGCTGCCTGCTTGGATTTGGTGTCCTGTTTCCCTCTCTTTGCAGGAATCCAAACAAAAGACCTGGAGACAGGCATGTAGAAAACGCTGCTGTAAGACATTTGGAAAAAGTAGTTGTGCAAGACTGTTTTTGTACTCTCTCATACTTGAGAAGTGCTAAATAAAGCCTTGAGAGTTCTCTTCATAGTCTAAAAGATGAAGTTTTGGCTCGCAGATTTCTGAAGCAGATGAATGGAAGGTGGTAGCACACACAGGGCAAATATCCTCTGCGTCAAGGCTGTGTTTGTGCAAGAAATCTGATTATAACATCCCACCCGTTTTAGATGTAGCACTTTTGTCTTACTTTTAATTGGAGGCCAGTTACAAAAAAAAGGTATAATTTCTTTTAATAAAAATGATAAATGTGTAGTGATACTGTTTAGAGAAAAAGAAAAAAAAGTAATTCCTGTCAATGAAATAACTTTGGTCTTTCTAGTACCAAGGCCTCCCAAAGAGCCTGCTGTGCTGTTCCCAAAGTGCCTTACCATTCTCTCCTGGGACAAAGCCAGTTATTTCTGTTTCTGTAGGGAAAAGGAGCAAGGCTGTGACTTTGCTTTGCAGATCTCCCACTCCAGCGTTGCTCAGTAAAACAGGATTCCTGACAATTTGTACAGACATTTGGAGACACCCCCCTCGAGGAGCAGGTGCCCACTGGTGTGGCTTGTGAGCAGCTTTGACTGGACCCTGGCCTTCCATCCCTCACCTGCTTGTTAGTTCAGCTGCATGTTAAATTATTTGTAGTAAATAAGAAATGGGTTTTTCAGGAGGATAAGCAGTGCCTTGGTGTGCAGCACTGTGAGTCTTGGAAGAGCAGAAGCTGTACAGAAGTGGTGTCCAGATTGGGAAGTCATAAATAGCATTTTAATTGCCTATTAACTAAGACTCACTCAAATACTGAATTTTCTCAGACATTTATTCTCTGGTTATATTTTTATACTAATTGAAATCTTTAATGTTTCAGTAAATAGATTAGAATGGCAGGAAAATCCAGGATCTTTCTATTTATACTCACTGTACAGGAAAACAATAGTTTGTTAAACTTGATAACAAGGCATTTTTTAAATTGATCACGTTTACAGAAGCAATGTGAATAAAAAACCCAACCACCTGTAATAGAATTACTAATGTGCACAAGGTTAAACTTTGCTAAAGGAGCTGGAACAGTATTTATAACTACCAAACATTTTATGTGGAGAGCAGAAGGGGTATTGGGGCTAAACATGTTTAATTTTTCTAACAGTCTTTATTTTGGACAACGGTTTTTTAAGAACACCAAATGATGCATGTTTTCATATTTTTTACTGTTCTTTAGAAATGGCTGTTTAATAAAGTAATATAAAGTCATTTACATTTTGGAATTAATGGATGTCTTATTGCCTGGGCTTTTTTTGGCCTGTTGGAGTACAAAATCCAGTGACTGTTGTGTGGAAGAAGTTTAATGATCAGATCAGTGGGATGTTAAAGGCATAATAAAGGCAGTGGTCACATGATAACACAAATAGACTTTGTTTTAGCAGCATTCCTGCTCTTAAATGTTCAAATTCAGTTCTCCTTGTGCAGCCTGAGACAAGGGCAGGGCAGGCTCAGCAAGGGAGCTGTCAGCAGCCCCTCACAACATCTCAGCCCTGTCTGTCTGTCTGTCTGGGGCCACTTCTTACTCACTGGCAGAAGAGGAAATGAGACAGGGTTCCTTCTAGCTTCGTTGTCCCTGCTTACTCTGGCGAATTAAAAAAGTTTGTGTGAAGGTTTGCTCAGTAAAGCTGGGGGGAGTGGCTGGTTTAAAAATTAAACCATTTGCATGCTGAGCAAAAATACCACTTGAGAATGAGCCCCTTAGAGTGACACTGAGCAGCGTCCACAGGGAGCACAGAGCCATGAGCCACCACCAGTCATGGATCAGGGAGCATGGAAATCTGCATCCCAGTGTGCCATCGTTGCCGCTGGGGCCAAGGGTTCCTGCTCTCCTACTCCCACAGACCAACGAGCCTGCTCATGGTGAGGATATCCCCACCAAACTGTGGGATTAGGGATGCCACTGCTCTGCCCGAGAAGCCCTAACAACACCTCAGGCCCAGGGAAACCTGTGGCTGCTCTTCCTGAACCCTTGGCAGATGCACTGGAGGGCTCAGCCCACTTGTTTTGTCCGCCAGAATGAGGTTTTATTTACCTGCTGCTGCTGGAACAGTCCTGCAAACCACAACCCCAGCACCGTGCTGTTCCCTCTAAAAACTGGCTGGGGTTTGGTTTGGGTTTTTTGTTTTTTCCCCTGTGACCATTTTATGGAGCTGATTTATGAGCCATGCTCCCTGGATCACACATTCCCGAACTGTAACAGGCTGGCTTCCAGCAGCTCATGTTACTCCTGCTTCACTGTTCTGCATGAGCAGCCACAAAAGCAAAGCCTGTGTGGGGGAAAGGAGCACTGTCTCACGACAGAATCTGTATCCTGGGGCAGGGGGTGGATCCCAGCCCCAAAAGAAGCACCTGTTTGACCCTATTAATGGCCGGGGGATTGGAAGCAGGTGATCAGCAGGTCCCCTCCAGCCCAGGCCATGCCGTGATCCTATGGCTCAGCCATGCAGGACACCTGGAACAGGAGCTGCACCATCCCTCTCAGTAAAAGTGAACGGAAAAGAACTGCTCTGATTTTTATCTCTAATATGTGAAGCAGTTACATAAACAATTTTGAGCAAACCCGTGCAGGGCCGGGAAAGGGGATATCCACAGGGCTTTTCAGCTGCTTCGAGGCGAGAGGTCATTATTTGTTCTCAAAAGAAGGGGTGCTGAAGGGCGGCAGGTGTGCCGTACACGTTGTCCTCTCCGAGAATGGCAAAATCCTTAAACACTTAACACGATTTGGGGGGCTTTCCGCGTCTGCCGTTACTTGCTGGTTACTTGGTAATTGTGGCTCTCTCTGCCTTTGTTTTTTTGTTGTTGTTGGTTTTTGTTTGTTTGTTTTAAACCAAATCTTTCCGGGTCTCTGTGGCACCCCCCGCACACGGGGTTCGGGACCGCGGGGCAGGAAAGCGCCGGGCCGGGACCCGGGGCCGCCTCATCGCCGGTCTCCGGCTGCCACCTCGTGGTGGCCCGGCCCGGCGTCCCCCGACGGTGATCCT
>VYXD01012948.1:88627-118124 GCA_013397195.1 Hylia prasina | reverse complement strand
GGCGGCGTTCCCAGCCTGCGGAGGAGCCCCAGGACAGCCACCCCGACGCTCCTTCCCCTGCCAGCAGCGGGTGCCGGGGAAAAGCGCTGCGCCGTCATCACCTCCCTGCCGCGGCCACCGCAGCTCTGTCCCTGCTCCGGGAGCTCGGTCCGTTCCTCTGCCAGCTCAGCATGGCCACAGACATCCCTCAGCCTAGGAAAACAAGGATTGTTTTTTTGTTACGACGGACCTGTGCCTTAATCACGACATTATTTCCCGGACAAACCGCGGCGCGCCGCAGGAGGATAATGAGTACATCGGGATACAGCATCCCACAATCTCGCATCTGCTGGCGCAGCCCGGGCTGCCATGCGGCTTTCCTAAGGGCCGTAAAGCAGAGCAAGGGAAAACGTGTGCGGGAGGTTCCTTCCCTGCGAACAGCCTTTCCCAGGTGCCTGTGTACAGCCCCGAGGCTGCCGGAGCTGAGCCGAGCCCGTGCTCAGCATCACGTACTCCCTTTTTGGGAGCAGGACTCACGCTCACCCCTTCAAGCCCCCAGCAGGGTGGGTGTGTGAGCAGGGGTATCATCAGCCCCTGCTCGGGACTAATGTGGCCGTGAGGGCCAAAATAAAATGCAAACAGAAACTTTGTGACGCTTTGTGAATTTAGAGACTGCTGTGGTTTCCTCAGTGTGCACATTTACTCTCACTGTGCATGCACACTCTTTCTGGCCTGAAACAGAATGGACAGAGCTAGAGAATAAAGCAGATATTTATTAAAAGGCCTTTAAGGGTGCACCTTGGGCAGTACAAGAGTCTGGCCAGGGCTACACCCAAGGTGGACTTAGAATGGTCACAAAATGGATGACAGGTCACGAGGTCTTACACTTTTATAAGTTTTTGTCTATTTGCATACTGGGGTTTAATTGTCCGGTTACAGCTTCAGGTTGTGAGGTCCCATCCTTCATGTTTCTCCCTTCAGCCCACTGCTGTTTGTGCTTTTGGGCCTGAAAGTTGTCCTTGGTCTTCATCAGGAAAAGGATTTGTTTTGCCTACGTACTCTCTGAAGAGAGCTTACTAACACTCAATGTGAGGCTCAGAGCTGCACCCCTAGGCAGCACAGATTCTGAAAAACAGGAAAGCTAAAACTTAAGGCATCATTTCGCCCCTTTAGAGGCTTGCCAAGGCCTTTTCCTTGTCAAGTCTCTATTTTAAATATTTACTAATATTAGGTATTCTATTACAAATAAGTTCCTAACAATAATAAACAACTAACCATAACAAACATCTAACAATAGATAAATATCTAATAACAGTAAACATTTAACAACAGTAAATATCTAATAATAGATAAATATCTAGCAATAATAATAAAAATAATAAACAGTAAAAAATATCTAGCAGCAATAATGTCTTGTACAGGTGGGTATCATGCAAAGAAGAATTATGATGATTGTTAACAGTTCTTAAAGTACAGAGGAGAAATCATTTAAAGCATGTTTTCGTCTTCATCAGTCTCTGTTTTTACAGTTGTTTCAGGAGCAGAAGTTTTCTTAACTCTGGAGCAGTCAATCCAGGGTCCTTTGGCAACCAGTTTTGACTGCAGTGAGGGTAGTCAGCAGAACCTGGAATGGTCCTCTCCACCTGGCTTGTAGAGGGTCATTGTCCCACCACTTAACACAGACCCCGGTTCCTGGTTGGAAGGGATGTGCAGGTGTGTCCAGTCCTATGGGTCTGGATAGCACAATGTAAGTCTGGAGTTTCTGCAAAGTGGAACCTAAAGCCATTAGATATCTCAGTATGTACTGGTATCCCTCTTTGCATGGTAACTCCACAAAATCTATTTGCCAGTAATCCCCAGGAAGATCCCCTGCTTACTCCTCTTTTCCTCATGTCAGGGTTGTTTCTACAGCAGATTTCACATTTGCTCACTACTGATTGTATAATGTCAGTCATTCCCTGTCCTACTACTGCCTTTTTTAGATGTCTCAGAAGATTTTCAACCCCCAAATATGTGTTTTCATGTTCTCTCTGAGCTAGCCTTCGAAGGATCAGGGATGGGACTACAACGTGATTCGCTGGTGTAACAGCCCATCCCCTTTCTGTGATCTCAGCTTTAAGAAACTTGATCAGTTTATGGTCTGCTTGGTCGTATTTGGGGGTGAACCCCAACAAGTCAATCTCTTTTTGTGGAATTACTGTGAGAATACCTTTTCCTGCAATCCCTCTTGCTGCTTTATCAGCAAAGCAATTTCCCAATTCTGGAAATTTCCCCATTTGGTGACCTTTACAATTCATAATAGTTACTTCTGCAGGTTTTTTAATGCTCTCTGAGAGGGCAAGTATTTGTTCAGCATATTTAATTTGATTTCCTTGAGCATTCAGAAGTCCTTTCTCCTTCCAAATGTCTCCATTGGCATGGACAACACTAAATGCATATTTACAGCCAGTCCATATGTTTGCCCTCTTTCCTTTGCTCAGGTCTAGGGCTCTGTCAGAGCAATCAGTTTGGCTTTCTGTGATGACACATCTGCTGGCAGGGCCTTGCCTCGATCACCTTATCCTGCGTAGTTACTGCACAGCCTGTCATCCTTTTGCCATTTTTTATAAAGCTGCTCCCATCTGTAAAAAGCTCCCAGTCTGGATTTTCCAGAGGCACATCTTTCAGATCAGGTCGGCTGGAATAGACTCCTTCAACTGGCTGTAAACAGTTATGTGAAAGCTCATTGTCAATTCAGGTGGGGGACAAAAACATGGCAGGGTTAACAACAGAAGTTGTTTTCAGGGTAACATCATCCTGTTCGAATAACAGTGATTGATATTTATGCCCCCAGTNCCTCGATCACCTTATCCTGCGTAGCTACTGCACAGCCTGTCACTCTTTTGCCATTTTTCATAAAGCTGCTCCCATCTGTAAAAAGCTCCCAATCTGGATTTTCCAGAGGCACATCTTTCAGATCAGGTCGGCTGGAATAGACTCCTTCAACTGGCTGTAAACAGTTATGTGAAAGCTCATTGTCAATTCAGGTGGGGGACAAAAACATGGCAGGGTTAACAACAGAAGGTGTTTTCAGGGTAACATCATCCTGTTCGAATAACAGTGATTGATATTTATGCCCCCAGTTACCAGAGAGCCAATGCCCCCCCTTTTGTTCACAATCAGCTGCTGGCTTGGGGTACATACACCACAATGTGTCTGTCACCCAAGGGTGACTTTTTGGCTTCCTGGATCTGGCATCCTGGCCAGCCTTGGGCACCATTGTCTGTCTGTTTGGAAAAGTGAGCCACAGCCCTCCCTTGGTTCCCAAGGCCCTGTGCTAGTACCCCACTTGACAAGAGCCTTTCCTCTGCCTTTTTTTTCTCATATTTTAGCCCAATTGACAGAGGAAATGTAAAAGGATATGAGCTGCAGGGTCAGAGGAAAGCCCATGGCAGACCGATCATAATGTTGACAAAAAGAAAAAAAGAAATCATGGTCTCCAGCACAATTGCACTCACTTTCCCCCATCAAGCATTACTTTAAATTCCTTCATGAATAAAACCACAAAAATTTAACCCTGTCTACCCTGCTCAGTGTGCTCATAGCTCACATCATTTTTCTGCCTGCCAAAGGGGTTTTATCTAGCACCAACTTTACACACAGTTGTTGATATAATTGCTAATTAATAGAGCTGCTTGCTGTGGCTGCAGCACACAAAGGCTTTAACAGGATCCAGGCCTAACAATGTCTTCATGCAAACACTCACCTGCTGTCACTCTTGTTGTTACATTATTTCTGAGCACGCCTTGGTATCTCAGATGGGATTAAAAGCTCAGGCATAAACATGCGACAGTTTCTAAAGCAGCCTGGACTTGGTGTTGACACAAATTAGCTGTTTCAATGCCTCCCCGAGCATGGAGATTTCTCTTCTCACTCTGAAGAAGCTTGCGCAGCTCAGCCATGACTCAAGGTGCAAGTGCTGGGGAAATGCCAGGTCCTCTGGGGTGCTGGTTCCTCAGTCCTGACTAGAAAAGAAAAAAACCAACAAAACAAACCACACTTATAAAATTATTTATGGTCAGACTTTGCTTAGGCATTTTCAGACAGTCCCTCCCACACTGGGAATGAATTTTTACATTTGGACCAGTGCAAGTTTGTGTTCTCTGAACCATTTCCTTTGCCAGGGATGCTTTGGGCCATTCTGCTCTCTCCAAGCCAAGAAGTCAACCACCACGCCTCTCTGTGAGGGAGGAGCATGCCCCATTTTTCAGCCAGGCTTTCCTCCCTGCTAGAAAGATCCATGTGGCCCATGGACTGCTTATTCCCAGACAGGAGGTGGGAAATGATGGGAGCAGGGTACACACCCAGGCTGCCGCCAGAAGCTGAGCGGTGGGGCACTGCTCCCTGTGGGGATGGAGGTGGCACCTTCTGTGCTTGCTGGTTTGCTGTAGTGTGGCCATTGCCTGCCTGTGAGCGTTTCACCATGTCCAAGGGGGTCTCTGCTGGCCCATGGAGCTTCCTGGGGAGATGGCTTGCCCAAAATAACCAGCACCCCAAGCCTGGTCTCACAGGATAGCTGCACGTGGCCCATGTGGCAAAAGAACGTCACCTGCCCGTGCTCCAGCACGCTCTCCTCACTGTCACCATGACAGATGGCAAGAGCCGAGCCTACAACTGCTCTCAGTCCACCTCCAGCCAGCAAATCCTTCCCGCCAGCAGGAGAAAATCCAGAACGTGTATTCCTTGAAATCATTCTTCAAGGAATGGCGCAGGCATGAGGTATGGTACGAGAGCCAGCCTGTGAGAGGGCAAGGGGACAAGGAAAGGTGCTGGACGGCCGTGCTGGGCCAGGCTGCCCAGCAGCAGCGGCGCCGTGGGGGCAGAGCAGGGATCCGTCCTGCACAGCTCGAGGGCAGCTCTTGTCTCTGCCTCCCCCTTGCCCCTTCTGGCCAGTCCTTGCCACTGGTGTCCCGGTGGCCGCCAGCAAATCCGAGGTGCTGTGTGCTGCAGGCTGGCACAGCTGCTTCAGCAGAAAGCTCCCGGATGAGTGCTGAGCCCGGGGCAGCCTGTGCCGGGTCCGGGGCAGCGTCTGCTGAGCCCACACCACCTCCGGGAGAGCGGAGCTGCACAACCACTCGCTGCTCTTCCAGTTTTCCATTCTTTTCTCATTTTCATCTCGCCCCTCCTGATGAGCCCCAAGTCCCTACGTGCCGAAGCAGGGTGAGAAGACTGACACGATTTTTCCAAAGCCCCCGGCGCGTCGTGGGACCCGCAGCCCAGGGCTCCGCCAGCTCCTGCCCCGGCAGGCCGGCCAGGCAGCGGCAGCTGCTCCCCCAGAGACGGGGAGAACAATAAGGAATACCAGATCTGCCGCAGGAATGCGGGAGATACCGTGGCGGGGGGCCCTGAGAGTCTGGGCAGCATTTGCTCACGGCTTGGCCGCAGCCCAGGGGATGCCACTCAGGCCGCGCTGTCGCCGGCGGCGGTGGCGGGGGATGCGCGGGAATTGCGCGGGGGATGCGCGGGCCCCCCCCGGGCCCCGGACACCAGATGGCAGCCGGACACCGCCGCACGGCCCCGGAGAGCTCGGGGAGCACGGCCCGGCCCGGCCGGCTCCTAATGAATCACATCTGCGGTCCCGCCCGGGGAGGCAGAGCCGCGGCTGCGGCACCGCGCGGGGGTTTCACCGCCGAGCCGGTCTCAAGCTCGGAGCCGCGTCACTCGTGTACGTGCAGCACCGCACTGCTGCTGCTTCGCCACAAACCCACACCCAACAGCAGCCAAAACCTCTGCCTGGGGCCGCGCTGGCCTCCAAAGAAAGGAGCGAGAGGAGCGGGCAGATGATGCCCGGGGCTGTCAGCGCAGCTGGGCATCAGCTCGGGGCTGCTTCACCCGAGGCGGGGCAGCCGCGGTGCCCCCGCTCCCTCCTCTGGGCACGCCGGGCACCCTGAGCTCTTCGGGTGACTGAAACCAGGGTCTGCACCCGCCGCTGCCAAGGCCTGACATGCCAATTAGAGAGTCATTACTCCGTTGAGTAACATTTTCCCTCAATGACTTAGGAACTTTAACCCAATTTTGAAATGTAGGGGAGGCTAAGTTGGATTACCTTAGCTCAACTGCTCGTGTCATAAGAAGTGGGACTGGAGGTTTTTTCCTCCAGAAACCTTTGGTTGGCTCACAAAATCCTTGTTTTTTTCTTAGCTCAGACACCAAGAGGGGGAGTTTTCAACTTCCAAAAATAAATCAAAGACACCACGATGCCTGCAGGGTATTTGTTTCTCCATAGGAACGTGAACCTGGTGGTTTAGTTTAAGGGAGGCTAACTCTTACATTTTCTACATTCCTCTTTTTCCTGATAGATCAAGATCGACAGGTTCGAACTGTTGTTTTAATGAAAACCTACTATTCCTGAGAGGGTTTCCTGTTTTAAAATGATGGTATTTCAGAGCTACAAAATTCCAAACAATTTGACTTGCTATCACCTTCGTCAGGTCCCTTAACCTCCTTGTGCCTCTGCTGGGCATTGATGAAAGAGGGGTGATGTTTACCCATTAAAAAAACACAGAGATATCTGCAAAACAGTAAACTGTCCCTAAAAAGAGGACTTTTTGAGTGATACCCTGAACTTGTGTTCACCAGGCGCAAATCAGACATTGCTGAGTGAGGCCTGGAGAGCACCAATTATACCAGGGCATGACCAGAGCCCCCTGGAACCAGCCCCTGCCAGCCCCTTGGACCTACAGCTCCTCCACCTTTATTCCTGATCCCTGGCAGCCAGAAAATCTCCTCAGAGCTCTTGGGTAACAACCACAAATTGAAGCAGCCTTTAGCATCTAAATTAACTGGAGTTAAATCATCACATAGCTACCTCCGAAGTTTCAGGGAAATTAGGACAGCACTCCAGCCAAGCCCTCCTTTGTCATCTCTCATTTAAGCTGCTGAATCAATCCCAGGTAGGTTTTCCCCTCCCTTGTGGAGCCCTGGGGTAAATCTAAACAAGACCAATCTCAACAATGCAACAATGCATCTCTGGAGTTTTCAGAGCTTAAGCTCTGCATCTCAGAGTAAGTTTGGGGGTAGGTGCAAATCCCTTGTTGAAGGTTCAAGTATTTGTTTCAAAGTCACAAGTACAACAGGACTCCCTGAATAAACTTTTGGTCCAGGAAACTGAACTTCAGCTCCCAGTTTTGTTAATTCTGCAATCCAAAATATTTTCTTTGCTCTTTTTTTTTTTCCCTTGACTTTTAAAGGCAATTAGGATTTTCCAACTGTTCTAACAATTTAGAAGCTCTAATATGTAAAAACACTTTCTTGTGTTACAAAAGTTTCTCCAAATTGTAAAATGCATTACAAAGGAGAGGAAGCCAGCCCCATGTACACTGTTTGGGCTGCTCTTCTGGCAGAAAATGACCACTGGCAGCGTTCAAGGCACGGAAAAAGGACTTATCACCCAGATCCTTCAAAGAGTCAAAACCGCCTTAGCTGGGCAAACCAGCCCTGATTTCTCAGAACTAATCCCTGGAGGTACAGGTCTGCTGACGTCAAGCCTGCTGTGATTATTGCAGGGCTCACAGCCCTTCAAACATTCTATCTGCATGCCCCAGTCCAGCCCACTGCACAGAGAAGCTCTTGAAAAGTTTCTGATAGGGACGGCCGGGACATGGGAATGTCGAGGGCTCTCGACGCCTCCCCGCTCACCTGCTCCGACTGTGCAGCCAAGGGTTTTAGGGATCTTTGAAATTCACACTTCATGAAGCCAGTTGCTCTCCTGCTTGACTCAGAAATCCTCCTGGAACACTGCTGCTTCCTGTCTGAGCTCCTCTTTTAAAGCCAGGTTTTCTGCCTGCTATCCAAAGCCCATAAAAAAGGAGAGGACAGCAAAGCTCAGGAAAGCTTATTATCTGACATATAGAAGCTCACAGGTGCAACAGGAAGGAAGGAATGCACATGCCCATCAGGAAAGTGGGAAAAAGGCATTAATTATATTCAAAGCTAGACACTCACTTGTTACTTTTCTCTGGCTATTATTTTTGAAAGACCTGATGATTCTTCTTATCAGGGAAGGTTTCCTAAAAAGTTCTTGCAGAAAGAGCTTTTTTTTTTTTTTTTTCCTTTTGCATTTCAGGTACATGAAGCTCTTCAGAAGCTGCTCCCTGAGTACTGCACATGGACAGGAGTTACTGGGATTTTGGGGAATGCTGAGGCTTATCAGCTTGCTGGAGGAGCTGGAGCAGAGCCAGCAGCTGTGATGAACCAGCCCTGTGCTGGTGGTGGGATGGCACATCCCTGCCCCACAGAGCTGCCCAGGGAGCTGCTTCCTCCTGGATGCAGAGCTCCGCATGGGCTCATTTTCTGCTTCCCCCTGTTCTGCAGTGCAGACATCCCCTGGGGTCCCAAAACTGCAGGATGAAAAACTCATCCTTCCTTCTGGCCCAGATCCTGGACAGACATGTGCACATGCTTAGTGCTGAGCATGTGAGTAGCAACACCAATCTCCATGGAGCAATCCTTGAGCCTCTGCACATTTGGGAGCGGGGGAGAGGAGGACACTGGGTTCTCTGGTTGCCTGTTTGACATACCACTCCTGGAGATCCCACCCCAAAGAGAGCCGTGCAGCAGGATGGCGCTGAGCGATACAGCTATTTTTATTTCCATCTCTCGTGGCCTTGCTGAGACCTGCTATGAATTATCTGGGATATCACACCCCAGACGAGTCCAAACAACAGGTCTTGCTGCAGACTGTCTGTATTCAGAGGGGTGATTTAGTTACTGCTTTCCCCCCCACCCCGTCTTCTTCCTTATTCCCATTAGTGACATGTTGGCTGCAGAGAAAACTTATTCATGCTCTAGAAATGTAATATTTACTCAAAACAATTTTTATTTGGCTTGGCTTCTTCCCAGTGCCATAAAGTGATAGCCAACCCCTAGTGCTTACATAGACAACATGTGCATCTGAGTCATATTTATGATCCCCATTATAAAAAGACACAACCTTGTTGTTTGGTGCAATAGGATGGGACTGAAGGCATCAGCACGTCTTGAGCATAGCCTGTCTCTGGAATCTGCAGAAATCTGCCATGCTCCAAATTTAGAACTTGTGGGTGGGAGCTCGGTCAGGAGCCAACTTTTTATACCATTACATCACAGGAATTGAGGGCTTCGTGCCAAGGATCCAAGGAAGTTAATAAAGAGCAGAGGCTGTCCAGCTGTTTGAATTTAAAGTCATGGTAGAGAGGTAATTATTAATAAATACAGCTTTATTCGGAACATCGTAATCTCGCCGCTAAAATTGAACGTATCCCCTCTCTTTACTGCAGCTTACTATTCTGTTAGAGCTTGCAAAGGCAATAGGAAGGAATTAACTTCTGTAAGAGGGAGGCCCAGGGAAGCTGGGATCCCTCTCCCAGAGGACATGCACCAGTGATGGCTCTCCAGCTGAGCACTGCTCCCAGCGTTTGCCGGGGCATCGCCGCTTCCCTGGCTGCGGGAGGGGGCTGGAACGTGGCGTGCATTCTTCCAGCTAAAACACACAAGGTCTCCAATGGACAGGGATCAAAGCCATAGACAGCTAATTAGAAGAGAAATTCAATTTGTTTGACCTCCCTGAGCTGGGGCAGCCAGTGCAAGCTCAAATGTCACAGCCTCCAGGGAGCTGATGGTAAAGCATGCGGCCGCTTAGCAAGAGGCACAGGGTGACCTGAGTGACCTTCCATCCTGTTTGGGATGCACTGTGTGCACCCACAGCGCGGCAGGGCCTGGCCCTGGGTGCAGGGTGTGGCTGGGGCTTGGGGAAGGGCTGTGCTGGTGCTGGGAGGGGGCCACTGCCCCGTGCCCCCACAGATTGTGGAGCCCAGATCTGCCACATGCCGCTTTTGGCGCCTCAAAGGCACAGCTCACACCACAGGCACCTTCCCAGCTCCAGCCTGCAGCCCCCAGCAGGACAGGCTCTGCAGGAAAACACCTGGCTCTGCACACAGAAAGGGGTCAGGGGTCCCTGTGCTTGGTCTGCATGCCAAGGGTTGAACACAGGCTCGTCATGAAACACACAGCAGGAGAATACAGCAGTGTCTCTGGAAAAGGGGCTCCCCTGATGCTCAAACCACAGAAATGTTGGTATGCAGCTTCAGAGATTTACAGCTTATACTCTCCTCAAGGGTATGCAAAAGCTATGAATAATTAAAAATATGGCTCTGGGTTCTCTAGGAAGTTCCCCATTTCCATTTTACAGATAAACAAGCTGAGGTAGAAAGCAACTGAAAGCTCCTTCAGTGGAATGATACTGTCAGCAAACCAAACATTAGCGTTCCCTGGGAGATGCTCCTGCACCCACAGGTACCTCATCGTGCTTTCACATGTATTTCTTGCAGCAGCACATACCAAACAGCTTTATGCATCCTTTCCTCACCAGTAGCCAGCACAGCAGAGATTGTGACCTACAGCTTCCAACAGCCCCTGCTTTTGTCTAAGCACACATACACACAAAATACTAAAAAAAAATCTGTTTAAAAACCATAACCAGCAGGTTAAAAAAAATAAAAAATCCCTTCAACAATATGGTCACAGGGTGACAATGAAGAAGAAGTCACTGATAGGGATAAAAAGCAGAAATCAAGTCAGTTGAACTCAATGATCTTAGAATAATAGAATAGTTTATGTTGCAAAGTCCTCTAAGTCATTCCTCACTTCTTACATGTGGTGTTTCCACCTGCAACACAGGCATGGACATGCAGGGGGTGTTACAAGAAGTCAGGCTGCTCTAGATTCAACAGGCTCTATTACTGGATAAAGCTCTTGTATTTTACCTAGAAAAATACGATGCCAAACACTCATTCCTGCCAGAGAACTCAACTGATAAAAATACCTGTAATACAGAACTGGAAAGGATGAATGGACTTCAGTTATTGGATAACTTGCAGAGAATTTTTTTTTTTTTAATATTGTTGGGGCAGAAAACACCCCAAAAACTATCACCAGATATTTGCCAGAGCAAAAAGGCAAAAGAGTTTTTATTTCCAATATAAATCCCCCCAGTAGGTTCAGGCTGAGGAGTGAAGTAGCCATTTCACCTGCAGTCTTATGCCGTTTGGTACCCAAAGCTTTCTGGTGCGTGGTCGTTTTGCACAAGAGAGTCTGCAATGGCAATGCCAGTGCTCCTTCCACATGTGGATAAAGGTGGAAGAAAAAAGTCAACAAAATGAGCAGTCTTAAGGATGCCTTCATGCGCCCCAGAAGCTGGGAATGCCTACCTGTCAGAGCCAGGCAGGGGGTGCTCATTGTCCCTAGCCCTTCCTTTCAGATTTTGCAGGACAGTAACCTCACTTCCTGGAGCACTGCATTAGACAAGCAATTGTAATTAGCAAGTGATTCTATGGAAATAGCTGAAATGCTTCAAGCTATAGCCCAACAAATTTCTAACCCATGGCCAATCTCCAGCTCTCTCCCCACTGAAGTCAACAGCAATCCCTCCTGCCCTATCTACAGGTCTTAGAAATGCAGTGAGCATTTAAAATTTTGGAGACCTTGCCCATTCTTTTAACAGGGCAAGCGTCAGATTCACAAAATGCTACTCATGCTCCTTAGAAACTTCCTTCCCAGAAGTCCCCTTGTTTCCAGCAGACAATCCCTCATTTCACTACTAGTCCTAGATGCAGCCAAGCATCATCCTATTTAAAAGTCATCTTCCAACAGCGGTAGCAATAAACACATTTGTCCAGCTAATTCACCTTCTGCAGTCAGGGAGCTGGACTAACAACCTGCTTTATCTCCTGGCAGAGTAGCTTGTAAAACCAACTCCAACTGGTAGCAGAGAAATATATAAAACAAGGAGAAGGGTTTTATGAGAAGGTGAGTTTGTGACTTCTTATTTTGACTTGTTTCCATGAGATTCTTAAAAGTCCCAAACCCTGGAATTAAGGAACCTTGGTTGTGCCTGATTTTCCAGCAGTTTCTTTAAAAGATGAGTCATTTGGAAAGCACGGGAAGTATCAGAGTAATTGCTTTGATGTCTTTTATAGAAATTCGGGATGGATTTGAAAGAGATGAGGGAAGTGCTGTTATTTCCTCTTGGAATGGCAGCCTGACATGCCTGGTGCTGTTACACAACAAAGCGAGCAAACAGCAGTGCACACACGAGCCCGGCAGCGGCCGAGGAGCTTGTCCTGCTAATCAAGTTTAGATCTGGATGCTGATGGACTCGGCAAACAAACACTCATGTTTATTATAACAGAATGAACAGAATGTACCACAGAGAATATGACTCAGTTTTCCATAGGAGGCCTGTCTGTTCTCCGGGTTTGGATAAGGAAATGTTGCACCTCTCGTTTACAGTTTGTTTTACAGAGCTTTAATGAGCCTGTCCCAGCGAGCTGTCGCCCTGCCACATAAAACCTGATTCATTTGCCTTTGTGCAAACAAGTGTGGCTTTTGACAGGACACCCTGCACTAGGCCCTACTAAATCAGCCAGACAGACTCACTCACAGGTGGTTTGAGTCTGGAGTGCTTTTTGAAACAAAAATATGCAGCCAGCCTCAGCAGCATGTCGGCTGTTTTCCCTTGGGTGACAGGCTGTCCTGCTGCATCCAAAGTACCCCTCCTCCTCCTTCTCTGCGGGACAGAGCCTGCCTTTTAAACTGGGCCTTTAAAACCGCGGCTTTCCATAAGAAAAGGGTTTGTTGAAGGCAGAACTCGGGGAAAGGGCAGTGAAGAAATGATCACATTTTTATTTCAAAACATGTAAAACTAAAAAAAAAAAAGCTCCCTATTAATTCACAGGAAACTCTGATTAAAGTAGGTGTCCTTACAAGACCCTCCTGCAAGAAATTCAAATGAAGGGAAGGGGAGGGAAAGAGATTTTTAAGTAAACAAGCAAGAAGAGCCAGGGAAAACAAGAGCAATAGGCAGAGTCTCAGGTGGCTGACTTGGCAGAGTGGGGCGTGAAGGAAGGAAGAGGCTGCAGGACAAGGAGCCGCTGGCATTTACAGTAGTCAAGAAGTCTCCAGAGTTTGTGACTTTAACCACAAGTTGCTTAACAATCCTGTATGATCCTTCTCCTTCGCATCCAGCCCCAGCCATGCCGGTAAATCCCGCTCTGAGTCGGGAGGGGGGACACAGGCACAGGTGCAGGGTGGTGCTGTTGGACAAAGGAGGAGGAGGAGGACTGGCCGAAGGGGTGTTTCACTGCCCCCTGAAATTACAGGAGTCGTGATGAGAAAAGACAGCTCCTGGCTCAGGTCTCAGTCCCTGGATAGGAGAAGGCTGGTGAGTAACAAGTTTGGGATTGAGGGGCTGCCCTGTGATGGGGACAGGGCCACTTACAGCTAGAAAGATATTTTTTGTCCCCCTGAAGTCACTGAAGGCCTTCCAGTGCCAGAAGAGAGTCAGGAGAGAAATGTTGTATTTGTCCCTTCCCAGCAATGGATGCAGGAGAGCAGAGGATCCACCAGCGAAGAAGTGAATATGAACTGGCACTTCAGAGACCAACTTGTTGCTGTGGCTTTCTATCAGGCACTGAAAGTTACTGTGATAGGCACCCTTGATTCATGTTTGTGATGAGGCTCAACCTTAGCTAAGACTCTGCAAGTTAGAAAACCATTTCAGATGAAGAAATGAAATATTCCCCAGGCTGAAGACTGCTCAGGTTATATATCTCATCCCTATGGGAATTTGCAAGGATCTGCAAATACATTGTTCTAAAGCTAGGAGCTGCAATAATGGAGAAACTAACTGAATGACAGTAAAGCAAATCCTAAAATAGTTACCATTAACCCCAGGAGGGCTGGGGGTGTGCTGAGCTGTGGTTTTCTCTGCTCGGTAGGGATGTGTCATCACAAAGAGCCTGCATTTAACAGCAGAACAATGCTGTGCATGGTGTCACCTTCCCAGGGGCTCACTGTGCAACAGCTTCTCCAAACTGCTCCATTTCCACTGCCGAAGCAGCTCATAAAAAAAAAAAATAAATCCTCATACAGCTGGGAATTATAAAACTCCAGAAGAGCCTGTGATGCCAAGGACCTTTATTTGGAGGCACACCTCCGTTCCTAGTGCTTTGGAAGCTGGTCTTTTCCAAAAATCTTTCTATAGATGCTAAAGCAAGGATGGATCTGGCCACAGTCCATTCAGCATGAGTGATTATATCTTAAAGGGATATTCCCTCTCTTTAAAAATTCCAATTCTTCTTAAAAATTCTAACCCATCTTTGTGATGGGTCTTTTTTAAAAAAAAAAATCACAAAAGAAACAACCCTTGTGCCTATGTCAGTGCCTTAGCTGTATAAATTTAAACATTCCATTGTAAGCTAAGATTATCTTGCCTCTTGCCCGCTGAGACATGTGGGTTTGGCTTTATAAGACTCCATAACTGGCCTGCTTGAACCCTGTCCAGCAAGTTTTCATCTAAATTGATTAGGACTTGGAACGTATTTTCTTGGACAAATTGTGTTCTAATGAATAGAACACTCCCTCACAGCTGTCCTGCCAGAAAGCCAAGATTTTTTCTGTCTAAAAATCATCCCAAAGTGACCCTTAGATAAAGTTCAGAATCCATTTTCATTTTTTTAATTAAGAAAAGGTTTGCTTAATTCCATTCCATACATTTCGGCGCTAGGCAGCTGACACACGATTTCCCCTAAACATTTTATTTTAAAGAATTTGGTTGTGATGTCAGGTCTGCCACAGACAATACATTTCTAAACACACTGTTTACATTAAACACAAAGCATGAGGATGGTTTCAGCAGGAGGAGAAGCCTCTCTCATCCCTGTACCTGTAAATGGCACATAGAGCAAACTCAAAGACGGCTCCATTCCCCACACGATAAATTTAAACATTAATGATGACAAACAGGGAATGTCACTATAAAGCCTCATCCAAGCCCCAGAGATTTCCAGTGTGCCCTTCTCCTGGGACAAGGCCCCCCAAGACACCCCTCCTCACCCTCAATAAGTACCTTCACGATCTCACCTTCAAGCCTAAGAGCAGACTGGCTGGGAATTCCTGCCATTAATTATTGCTGGCCAAATGAAGACAGCATTCCCCTGGCCACTCTGGGATAAAAGCTGTCCCAGTTAGGATGAATGCACCTTTTCTTTTTAGCATTTTGCTCCATAGTTGTTCTCCCACATGTCCCAGCTTGAAACCTCAGTAAATGTTTGTGTTATGATTAGCCCATCTGGAATTTTTATTCTACGACCACTCTCATGGTAGACAAGGAGGATTTCATTCAATCCAGAATACCCAGGGGACAACATCCATGGTTACATCATATTCCTTATCTCCTAGCAAGAGTATTTCTAGGAACCAGGAGTACAATTTGAGACAAGATCAGATCCTTTCTAGTTTTGCAAAAGATGGTTCTAACCCATGTGGAAATAATGTCTTCACCATGTTTTCAGGACTTAACTGACATGTGGCACTCAGAAATTAAATATGTATGCAGGAATTTAAAAGGACCAGTCTTTGAAGAAACACAGCTTGCCAAATCTTTAAACATTGGTTATATCTTTAACAAGACAGGAAACTGAGGCAAAGCCACTTCTCCTCAATCTTGAATGGAATTTGACTACTTCAGCTACCAGCCATGCTCAGAGAAGAAAAGTAAATCATGAGAAATTACTCTGCTACAAAATAAATTAGCATCATGGTACTGCTTGTGGAAAATGGGCCATAAAAAGACAGGACATGCTGAGCTTCAGAATTTACCTGAAGTTCCCTGGAGAAGATGGTAACTGCTGCTGTTATTCTCCAGTGCCCTTACTGAAGGCTGGTTCAGTCGCATCAACATGATTAGTCAATATGGATCACTAGATAGCAAGATCTTACTTAAGCTTATGCTGCTTTGACAGACAGATTCAGAAAAATATCATGCACCTCTTCTAGAGTCCATGTCATCTTTGGCTGTGGGTGAAGAAAACTGGGTACATCTGCAGCCATTAATCTGAGCCCCATTTTTAAAAAATTACTGTGTGCTCTTAAACCATTAGAACCTATATATAATGACAGGGAATGAACACGAACAACATTTGCTAACACTTTATCACACTCTATTCTGCAGCCTGCTATTGTCTGGAGATGTGGTTATAATGGGCAGATTATACAGCATTAAACCCTCCTGAAAGCATAGACAGAAAATATGATATAATCTTGCTCGGAGCAATTATCTTTAAACACAAGAACAGCCTCAGTGCCCAGTGGAGAGCGGCAAGCAAAGTTATGGGCCCAAGGCAAAACAATGACCAGCTGCCAAGAAACATCCTCGTTAGCCTTTGTTAGAGTTTGCCTTTTTAAAGTCATTGTGCAGCATAATTAAGTTGGTAACATGCAGATGAGAAAGTGGAAAAAAATGTGAAGACATAGGGAGATGAAATGCTAGGGCACTGAAAGATGTCACCTCCTCTGTGAAATGCTTACATTGTGTAATAAAAAGAGAAGAAAGAACGAGTCATTTCAGGATATGTCTGGAATGAGAGATAAGACGATTACAATCTTCTGGTAGTCTCCCACAAAACCTCTTTATTGGCATTCTACATCATTAGGGCTGAGTACACAAAGCAAGAGGGCAAGAGGGCAGTTATGGAGAACAGACAAGAGGAACTGCAGCCTAAGAAATGGGATTTCAAGACATGGTGGCTCTTTCAAGACCCTGAGAACTCGATCCACATGTTCCCTGAAATGGCAGCAACAAGAGCTGAAGTCTTGATCAAGCCTAGGTCATAAGAGAATAATTAACTTGGAGATCATGGATGCACAATGGGATAAGAAAGCAGAAGAGGAAGAAGAACTTGAGTCAACCCTTGTGATCACCCTCTGGTGGCTCCTGTGTGCTACCAAGTTGATCACAGGCTTTAGGTCTTTTTTGGTTGTGTTCCAGCTTGTTAAACATGCTCAGCTCCTCTCACTGTTTATCTGTTTTGCAGTGTGGGATGTGTGAGTAGTTTTATGACATTATTTAAGGCTTTTAGGCAGAGACAGACAAAAACATTTAGACAGAGGCAGCAAACTATTTCTTGAGTTGAAGAGATTTCAGGCCAGATCCCAGTTATCACGTCCAGGTTGAGTTTCCCTTGCACCATTTCCACATCTGGGCTGTCTTGGGGAGCAGCTGGGAATTTCCTGTTCCTGAGGTGACCCACAGGAGGCACAAGGCCAGACGAAGCCAGACTTGTGCTGCCTGCTCCCCGCTGAGAAAGCAGGGACTCCCCAGATGGCTGGTGACAGGAGGGGACAACAGACATCCACTGCTGTTGTCCCCTGGCTAGGACACAGCAGGCTGAAGTTCCAAAACTCACACGAGCATTTCCTGCCTTCACCCCTGCTAAGAGCTGCTTCAGTGTGCTGGGAAGCACAGGTACAAAAGGAGAAAGCAGTGAGCTGCTCCAGGGGTTTGTGCAGCAAGCAGAGGGCTTTGCCCTGGCTTGTGCTCCTGGCATGACTCAAAGGCTGGCATGGAGTGGCCCCCCTTTTACAGACAGACAGGCAGGAGACTCTGACAGCAAGACCAGGCATTGCATTCCCTTTAACTCTTACAGACCCAGCAATTAATCAGCACCCAGGAGTCACGTGGATTGCCAAAATCCCAGAGCGGCCCTGGCTCAGGCTGGATTTCCACCCAGCTTAAATGACTTCTGCCCAAGGACTCAGTCTCCAAAAACAACCCCCCCAGAAACAGGTGCTGAGCACCAAATACAAGCTCGTGATAGGTGGTGTTTTGCAGGAGGTGTCCTTGCTGATGGACTGCACATTTGTACCTCTGTGGTTGGATGGAGGGACAGAAGGGTTACAGGAAAGGCACAATACAGCATGATATGGAATGAGCTGGAATGTCAGTGCTAAGCAAGCAGAACAGAGAACCAAAGAGAGATGGGAATGGAGTAGAAAGCACAGAATTGTGGACCAATTAATGAACCCGCAGTACTGGAAATGGGAACAAGCTGTCAGACCTTCATCTCTTACAAGGAACTACAAAAATATCATAATGTCTGGTGATTTTGATGGAAACAGTTATGTAACACTGATATTGTTCACAGTGATTTCATTAAGACCCTGTCAGCACGGTCAAGCCTAATTAACCTGGTATTCAGCCTTTTATAGGAGTCAGTTATAAAAATGTGCCCTGCACTAAAACCCAGCATTCTAGAAATGGTCCCAGTCCTAGAAGAGTCACCTTTTTGGCACAGCAGGCTCTTGAGACCATCCCCTAAGATATCTCTAAGATATCTAAAGTATCTGAAAAGTTTACATGTTCATGCTGCATTCCTTGCCTACACACTCCTCTCCTTGCAGTTTGTGGGAATCTGAGGTGTCTGAAGAATGCAGAGTCAAGCGTCCTGGCAGAATCGCATCACCGAAATTATTTCACAGAGAATTAATCCCCAATCCTGACACTTCTTGTCATGTGAGATTCAAATCTCTGCCTTTCCATTCAAATGCTCATTACAGCTCAGCCAATGCAAAGACTAGACAATGGGCTTGCACCACTTGTGAACATTTTGGTTTCTGGGCTGGATAGTGACAGAAGCAGTTCACTATGTGGAGGAACAGGCTCCTCTGGATGTCAGCAAGAGCCTATGGGTAGAGCATGCCACAGACCTCAGCTGCTGTCATGTACAGCTCTATTCAGTGGGGCCACAGCACCTCTAGCACTACCCCCTGCAGCTGTGGGACATGTATTTTTCCTTGCCTTGTGGCAGCAAGGACACAGCAGCCTGGAGTCACCAGTGAAGTCAGTTAGGTCTCTAGTGAGCTCTCTCAGAGGGTATTATAGATAAGATGCAAATAGAGGCTGAAAAATTGGTATAAATTAGAGCAACAACCCAAACTCCCAGAAAATCCCATGTTCTGCAACTCTTATTGCTTCATCAGTGACAGGAAAGAGCAGTGTTCTAAAATAGAAGTTCACTTAATTGAATTTCCCTTAAGGCACAGAAAATAAGCTTCCATGAAGTGGTATCAATTGTTCAACAATAACATGTTCTCCCAGCTGAAAACTGGGTTAGGAATTTGTATTGTATTTTCACAAAACATAATTCCTAGCCCAGTTTCTTCCTCCTCCTTGAGATAACCAGGCAGATTCCACCTCAGTGATCACTGAGTTAGACTATGTGGGTCAGTCAGTGCGTAACCAATGTTCAGCTTCTCCACACTCCTACTCCACAGAGCCTGCTGGACCCCCCACAGGGCTTTGGATGCACAAAGCCACTAAAGGAGCACTTTGCTTAAACAGCTTTGTATTTAAGGGTTTTTTTTTGTAAGTACCTCTTCATCTTTATCCTCTGTGCTGGGGCGTGACGTTCACAACTGTGTCAAGCCCAGGTGAGGTCAGCTGCACACCGCACTCACATCCTTGTCCCTCCTGTGTTGGAGGGCAGGCAGAACTGTACACCTCAGGGTGCTGAAAAATACAAAGGACCACTCAAAAGCTACAGAGCAATGAGGACTCATACCTTTTTCTGTTAATACAAAAGGCTTAACAATCAACACTCCCGTATTTATGTGTGCAATATTATCTTTCCGAAAGTTTGTCATAATTGTGGCTCAGAACGCAGGGATGGCCACGCTTTCCAAGTCTGTGCAGCAGGAAGAATATTTCCTAGGGAATAAGGTCAAAATATTAGCATTCAACTGAATCAGTATGGGCCAAATTAATGAAGTTGCTGCTCCATCACAGACTTCCATACATGAAACCTGAGAAAGCGGTTGTATCAACAGCACATCAATCCATGGCACTGGTGAGCAGAACAGAAAACCCAACCTCCAGTTTCAAAGTTTCATTCAGCTTTGGCACAGGAAGGTTAACTGTTGTTTAACAATGCTTCTGAACAGATAATGTTAATTAAATGTTTGCCTTCAAATCTTATTACACAGTGCAATATGTTTGCTTTCTATGCAAACACTGCGCATCCGGCGCAGAGCAGAAAGCTGGGGTGGGAGCAGACCCTAATGAGTAATAGTTCAATCCCATGGATCCTTTTAAAACTAAAGGCAAGGAGGGGAGAATGTTTGCCATCTCCAGACTCTGTGTGTGTCCACTTCTAAGTTTCTTCTCATTCTCCAGGGGTTTGCAAAATTATGTGTTTAAATATTCATTATCCTTCTACGCTAATACTCTTAAAACTCCTTTTTCAAGCCCAAGGATGACATAGCCAGTGGATGAAAATTGTATTCCATAATAACAGAGTCTTGTAGCAGCACTGGGTAAGTCAAACACCCTGATGTGAAGGAAAGCAGCTAAATCATCCATCCAGATGGGAAATGTTGACAGTCCCTTAACCAGAGCAGCTCTGCAATACAGAGAGGTGTGCAATTTGGCTTTGTTAAGCGGCCATCATGGGACTATTTATTCTGTCCTCAAGCTGCGCAGGAAGTTTATTAAGCTGGCCTGTTGCTGGACGTATCACCTGGCTGCTGTGTTTCCTATTGGAATGTGGAGTTGGACGGGCCCTTTCTGCACTGACGTCATGCCCTGCCATGAGGAGGATTTCTCCGCGAGCCTAAGACCTATTCCTCTGACCCCAGGAGCACATTGGACATTGTGCATCCAATTCCTGACAGGAATGCTTCATTTTGCTCTTGAGCAACCATTTCTGAGCAAGCCAGGAGCAGAATCCAGCTTTTCTTGGCCGAAAGAATTGGGATGTCCCAAAATGGGGCTTTTTAAACAGATGAGTGAAAAAGCAGAGAGCCCAAAGGACCATCGCTCTCCAAAGAAAATCATACAAATCAACAAGGAAAAATTCCTCTCCATAGTCAGGCTTTCTACGACGGTCAAACAGCTGTGTGCTGTTGGGCTTAGCTCTGCTCCAGCAGAGCCCTGGATATCCGCTCCGCTGTCTCAGCAGGGCCCCAGGGACACCGCCAGGTCCCTGCGCCTGCCTCTGGCAGAAACTCAGCAAATGCACCCTGAGCGTGCCCCAGATCTCCTGTGGGATGCTGCCTTGGTGGGACAACTGCTCCCTGCACATCCCTTCCTGCCACCCCAGCACACCATCACCCTCCCTCCCCTGGGCTGGGTCTTCCCTTCTGCCTTTTGCTGAGCTGTGGCTTCCTGCCCTGCCGAGGTGGTGGCTTGCAGCCAGCACAGCTGCTGGGGACATCCTCGTGCTGCCACCGACTGCTCTGGCAGGCTGGAAAGCATTGGCACTCCTTCCCATGCAGGACAGCTCTTGCTTTCCCCCAGGCCCAGGGGGTTCATGGGGTGCTGGACAGTGGTTGGGAGCACAGCATTATACCCACCTGGAGGGCCAGGGAAGAGAATGGGGGTGATGACCAAGCTTTTCAGACTTCACGTGATGAGCCACCAGGCTCCCCTGCAAATGCCTCAGAGAGAACAAGGGAGCCCCTCTTTTCTGTAGTCGCTCTTTCCTGTGCAATGAGCTGAGCATGACCATCCCATACTACCAACATAGGCTGTGGGGCAGAACTGATTTCTCCCAATTTATTTGCCCCCCAGAAATAACTAACAGGTCAGTATCAATCCCAAATAATTTCCCTTTACCCTGATAAAAGTTTTCTCTTCAGAGCAAATAGCTTTGTTTTCAGGCTGCTCTTAACACCTCCCAACATGCATGTAAAATTTTGATGACTTTAGCCAGTGGACATCTTTTCAAAGTGATAATTAAAATAGATGACTTGTTTTCAGCTAAAATAGTACAAGATACACTAGGTACTTTGTCCAAAGAATCCCTCCCAGATTTACAGCAGGCCAACTGGATTCATAAACTGTTCACAGGCGAGTAATCAAAGAGATTTAAAATAGGAAACATTTTCTCCTCTGCTTGTGCTGATTTTTTCAAAATCAGATGGCAGATACAATATCAACAATGTTGTATTTATATGTATTTCTGTTACATATATATAATGTAACTTATACAAAGGTAGAAAGGCCCTCTCCTGGCACTTTCTAGCAGCCCGCAGAAGGTCCTTTAAGAAGTAGGCATTTTTTGAAATATGAATAGGGACACATTCATCCAAAGCACACCAATATTTTTGGCTTATTCTGAACAGAGAAACTTTAACAGCTATAAATATTTCCAGGAGGCTGGATATCTCTTGAGATGGAGCATTACATCTTTTCACTTCCAGCTTAACATGGTGGAAGCAGGCAAACCCCAGTGTCTGTACAGGCACGTGAACCCAAGTGCCACCCCTCAGCACCCCTTCAGGGCATGATGCTGTTGTAATTATTCCTTCTGTTTCTGCACCCTGCCTGCTTGGCTTTGCATTTTACTGAACCTCAGAGTGACCTCCATGGACTGCCACAAAACACAGGTCAGGGGTGTCACTGAGCTCAGCCTCCTGCTGGAACCAACACTGAGCAGAGCCACGGGTTCAGCTGCTGTCCCTGTCACCACCAGGAAGTTTTGGCATAAAACCCACAGCAATAGTCAAACTTCAGCCCTGCCTGAACTGGTGACCACTCCAAGGACCACTTGGGTCTTTACAGTCCTGACAGTGGTCAGCAATTCCCTCCTCTGAAGAAAAAAGCATGGAATGAAGGTCCTCATCTACACAGAAAGTGGGTGTTGCTTCACCAAGCCTGACAATGTTATGAGTTTTTACAAACTGTAGAAACAACCAGATTCCAAGCTTTGAAGTGGGGAGAAAAGCTAACTCTATGCTATGATTACATTTTATTTGGACTTATTTTTCCATACACGAGAGCTGGGGTTGAAAGCACTTACTACAAAGCACAGAGAAACTTTAAGCATGGTCTTATTTAAAACAACCTCCATCACTCTTGCTCAAAATAAATACACAACAGAGATAAAGTTCTAGTGTAACTGGACAATGCTCTCTAAATTGGTGCCCTGTCTGTTCCCTTTCCAGAGGATTAACATCCACCTGTATGAATGTTTAACCTGTGCTGGCAGGAGGGAGACTGGGAGAGTAAGACTGCACAGGACACTGCTCCTGATGTGTTCACTCAGCCCCTGAGGCTCCCCACTGCAGAGCAGGCAGAACTGGTACCTGTTACATGAACACTTCTCAGCAGGTTCCTCAGGCAGCTGCAACCAAAGAGGATACCCCCTGAGCAGCCTTCTGGACAGGCCAGGTGCTGAGGAACAGACTCGTGACTGTGTGATGCCCTCATTTTGCTCTGAAGTTTCTTGCCATTAGTCATAAGTCCTACGCATTCCATTCACTTGCATGGTGAAAAGGCTTTTAGAGCAAAAAAATCCAGATACTTTCTGCAAGTTCGTTGAAGTTCAGTAAGCTGTTTTATCTCAGTGGTAGGAACATGTCCACTTCAGCTGGAAAACTTCCTGGCTGCGTGCAGGTCTTTAACAGAGGAGTCAGAGCTTGTCAACCATGCAGGAAGCTTGAGAGCTCCCTTCTCAGCAAAGCTTACACCTTCCTCAGCACTCACCATGCCTTTCCACATGCCTGCAACTACATGCCCCAGAATAAAATCCCAGTTTAAAAAGTTTTGGGCTTTTTTTTCAGAGTTTGAACTTTGGTTTTGTTTTGAAACCTTCCCCTTTTTTTCCTGACTAATGCAGCTCATAAAGGAACACCTCCCTCAGGCCAAAAGCACGGAAGATGCTTGTGATGATCTGCCAGGATTTTAACAAGGGTGTCCTCAGCACCTCAGAGCTGCACATCCATGGAATGTGGCTCATATTAATAATACTTTAACTACTCTCAACATGCTCAGAGACAGCCTTGATGCCAACCCAGAGGTTCCCAGGGGCAAAATGACAGCATCCACATGGGCTATTAACCTGAAAGACAAACGTTTGCGTTTTTTGCTAATTCCCTCAAGTATTCAGTATTTCAGAATCTCTTTCCTCATATTCATCCTCACTAGACCATGGAATTACTTATTTTAGAGTGAAGGAGGCCAGTCATGTGCTGGCATTAATTGTGAGAACTGTCACTTGTTTATGACTGTAGCACTGTTGGTGCAAAGACAAAGTACTAGATTTACAGCTGACTGGCTTTGCTCAGGAAATTGCTCAGACAGAGGCAAAACCTCACCAGGAAAGAGCCTGTGGGGGATGTAGGTGTGAATTATTCAGAAAATCCCTGGGGAGCATTCCTCTGCATGTCCAGGAGCCAGCCTGGGAGGGCTGGACCCTGCCTGGGCGCCGTGTCCCTCCTCTGGGGCAAGCCAAGGAGCAGAGCAGCCCTTTTCCCAGNCCTCTGCATGTCCAGGAGCCAGCCCGGGAGGGATGGGCCCTGCCTGGGCAAGCCAAGGAGCTGAGCAGCCCTTCCCCCAATGTTACAAAGGTATCAGCTGCTTTCAAAACCCTATATTGACGTGACCACTGCAGTAAGGGGGTCAAGGCTTAGTCTTTCCTACGGCAGGTGCCACTATGGCATCAGGAGAGATCAAGAACCCATAGATTTGCCCATGCACCTTTGAATTACTTCATCAGAAGGAATATTACAGGCAGCAGGGATCTAAGAGAGTCACGTAGCCAGGGCGATTTTATGCTGCTCTTATTGGAAGATGTTGCAACAAGATACTCTGTGAGTTGTTTACATTTCCAAAGTGATGAAACCAAAGCACAGAACAAATGAAACTAAAACCCTGGGCTGCTTCATGTAGTTTCTACACCTTGGCAAATCAAGGTCAAAACAAAACTCCAAAATGTCTCCACATCATTTTCTCCCCTCTCACGAGGGGGTAAAGAAGGAATTTTAAGTGCTGTTAAAGGATGAACTTTTAGCATCACTGCCTCATTTCCAGTTTAAGACAACACAGTGCCTGGACAAGAGAGCTGTCCTAGGAAGATGCAGAAAATACCAGCAGTGCAGAGAGAAAGAACAACAAGAAAGCAAGTTTAGTGTTACAGACTTTGTTGCCAAGTGGAGGCAGATCTTTTCTTTTGACATGACACAGGCTTTACTCTTGGGTTAGGTGTGCTGTGCAGGAAAGAGCTGGGATCCCCCCCAGCTGCTCCACTGCTCCTGGTCTGGTTAATCTCTACCAGAAAGACACTTGCCAACCCTCTCCCTCTTCCAACCATCATAAGTATCAAGGTTAAAGATCAAAATCCAAAAACAAAACATGTTGAAAGGCTTGTCTTCTCTGCAAGTGAGAAGAAAGTCCAGCTCTCCAGACTGCATGCTTTTCAGTGCAGGCATGCTGCATTATCAGAGTTTACACGACAGCTTTCATCAGGGCATCACACCACAGGGTGCACACCAGCCACTCTTTAACCCTGTAAGGCAGGAATAAGTGAACCTTCTCTGAATTTCACCGAACAGAAGAGTGAAGAACTAGAGAAATTTAGGGATTTGTGCAGGATCACATAGAAGCAGCAGCACTGTGAAGGGAACATCTGACCAAAATAAGGTGGATGCATAGGAAAAAAGCCAAACTCCACAATTTGTCTGATTCTCATGGGATTGCAGGCCCTAACATTTCACCAGGTCAAGCAAGTCACAGTCTGCTCACGGATATACATTCCTTTTTTATCATGTAACCACTATGTGACCCTGACAAGAAGTTCAGAGGGTTCTTTTCTCTAATGTAGGCTCATACTGCCTTTCTTAAGGGGAGGAAAAAAAGGAAACAAGACCCAGGTAAGCATACAAAAACAAAGCAATTCCTCCAGCCTCACTTAATTCCACTTGGAAACAGCATCAGTACATTTCTGTTCAGGTACATATGTTTTTTATATACACTGTAGAGGTATATACTTCATACATACTTTTCTGTTCTGGAATAATGATAATCTACGTTCAGGGCACAGCCCAAGCAAGAATCTCACGTTAGAAGATAATTATCTTGCTACAGTCATGCACCAAGAAGCAGCTACTCTAGCATGGACTGGGAGTATCCCATCTAGGAAAAGGAAACCAGAGCCTGGAGCTGAAGATGCCACGGGGCAGACACAGAAGGACCTTTAGTCCCCATGCACCCCTGTCCCCACAGAGCTCTGCTCCCCTATGAACAGCAGCACAACATTTCCCTTTCTAGGCCATGAAAGAGGAGTGAGGGAGATGCAAGGGCTGGTCTTGCTTTTGGTTCTAGGAGCATTGCAAGATGAAAACCATGTCTGTTGAGCAGTACCAAAGAAAAATAAACTAGGCATCCCACAAAGTCATCCAGCATGTCTATTCACACTCTTAGTAAGTGACAGCTTCTACCTTTTGCAGCCAGTGGCATCAGCAGATGTTATGGATTTAGCAATCCAATGTTTCAGTGAAGCATAAACAAATTATAGTGAACAAATGGTCTTGAAATCTGAACTCAGAGATATTTTCTTATAACTCAGAACTTGATGGGGTGTGCTTACAGATCTAGCAGGAAACTTCCATCAGACTTTGGAGGAGCTTATGGGAAGTGCAGTCCTCTCATTTGCAGCAGACATCCTTCCTGGGAGATTAATTCTTCTTAACCAGAAAACATTTTAGCCATTTAAAAACCCCTTGACTTTAAAGCTAGCAGGCATTCTGACACTGCATGCAGAAGGCTGGATTCTCACTCATTCCCCGGGAGGCCTGGAGATGCAGCCAAGCACATGAGGATGCCAGAAGGATGCCTCCCACAGACTTGCAGGAACCCTTCTAGCTTTTTAAAACCTGAGAAGACCTTTGGTCCAAAGCTTTGCAATGTGGAGTTCCCAGAAATGGCAACATGCAAAGAAAAAAAACACCAAGCCCTGGAGAGCTAACCTTATTAATAATCTGCTTCTCCCTACATGAAGTTGGGATAGAAACACTGAATCTCAAACCCAGGAAATTATGAGTGTGAAGCTGTCATGCCCAAATAAGCATGGCAGGGCTCCCAGTGACTTCACACAGTCAGCTCTCAATTTACAGAAGTTGGAGCTGGATTTATGAGTGTCATCAACCATCAAACCTCCAAATCCAGATCCTGAGGTACCTTCAAAGCCTAGACACAAACCTTGTGCCTTCTGCCATTGGCATGGACACGTGAACGTCCCAAGGATGGAACACTGCTCTCAGTCCACTTGGGTGACAAAGTGCACACTCATTGGAAAGGTCAGAGACTGAGAGCCCGTTCTGCACTTTTATTGTACTTGAGGAGGAGACATGGGTGGATGGAGAACTGACTGCTGCCAATAGAAACACTGTTTCTTATTCACAGGGACATGCAGCAGCAAAACCAAAATTACTCAAAACAAATAGTACTGAAATTACTGGGGTCAAGGACAGTGGAGCCAAGAACACCCAAGAAGGGTGGGACACAGGTACCTTACATCATCCTGACATTTAAAAGGACTTTTAAGGGTTTAACTCTCCTGGTCTCTTGAAGAGAGTCAATGGTGTGAGAAAACCTCTCCTTCCTCTTCTGGAGCTCTTTGAAGGGGACAGCCAGTGTCTCTGGTTACAGATGGGCTTTTCCTGCAGAGGAGGGCTCCAGCTGCTGAAGATGCTAGGAGAGCCACACAGCAGCTGCAAGTGCAGCCACCACAGCAAAGGAGTGGGTTTCCTCCACCCATCAAAGCACTGCAGTAATTGGACTTTTTGGCTTTGTAGTGGCTGTGACTGTGCAAGCCACGGCTGCTGACCCAAACCACGGCAGGGCCCTGAATTTGCCCAGGAGTAGCTCTGCCTCTTACAGTGACAGCACAGCTCAAGCCACAGAAGGGCAGTGTGTGCAGAAAGGCACTAACAAGTTTCAAAACTACCATCCCAAGCAGCACAGAAAGGAGCCCATCCAGGTCCCAAAACCACCCTCTTTGGGGCTCTGAAAGCCTCTGAAAGGCTCTCAGTGTGCCCAGCCTGGTGAGCACAGCTACCCCTCTACTCCCATTTGCTGCAGAGCAAAGTAGAGCAATGCCAAGCTCACACAAAGCCAGCTAGTTCAGAATCCCAGATTAGAAAGTGTCACCAGTTAATGTCACCTGATGGCATTGTTTAGCTAGGGATTTTTTTTTTTTAAACTGCATGTTTATAGCACTTGTTTTGATAGAATAATCACAGCACTTAGTGCTGGCTTTCATCTCCCTCATGTGACTCACCCCTTCCATTTTCCAGGGCTCAGCTGTGATTGCTGGAGTGGCTCAACTATCTGCACTGGTGCTACAGACTAGCCTGTGCCACCAGGCTCAGATCTGGAGCAGAAGTGCAGGGAGTCGGTGGGAGTTCAGATCAGGAGGGTTTAATCACCCTGCCCAAGGGGGATTGGCTCTTATCTCTGCAGCTGGCTCTGCTGCCTGTCTGCTGACTGCAAAGGGACTGGGCAGTCTGGGGCTTAAAAGGTAGATTTGGCTTCAGTCTCATCTCTAAATATGTATGGTCAGAGATATCTTTGTTTTACAGATACATATTGCTCTAAAAATATATATATTAAGAGATACTTTGATTATACATCCACATAAATACACACAAGGTTTTGCAAGCTTTGCCTCTCAAAGAATGAGGGGAAAATACCTTGTTTTGAACATACCAAAAATCCCCACAGGAGTTTGCAAAAAATATCCCTGCCTCTCAACTCAAAAGCATCTAGAGAGTCCTTGAGGAGGTATTCCCAGGTGCCAGGGGCTGGCAGGGCAGAGCAGGGGCAACCGGAGCCCCCCTGGCCCATCCTTGGGGGTAACAGAGTGGCTGTGCCCCCTGGCCCCAATATCGAGGCGGGTGGAACAGCAGCTGCATTGAGCAACGTAAAGGTGGTGGGGAAATAATTTCTGTTTCCTGTAGGGTTTCATCATTTTACATATTTTTTCATAATCCAGTATAAAACCTCTTGGCTTTTTCCAACAGCATTAGAAGCATAGATAAACATGCAGATTTCCATCAACACTCCTTGAGCTCACTTTCTTGCCAGTATTCAGGAAAAGCTGCCCATACACGACTTGCCAATTTTTATGGAATTTTGGCTCAAATAATTTTTAACTACTTAATACAGATCACATTTATTATCACCATCAGTGGAAAATATTATCTTCCCAGATTTCCTTGTATTGTAAGCAGTGGGAATAAAATTAATTCACTCTGCAGTTATACAAATATGTAAACCCATTACAAATACAGCATTGAATGCATTTTCTCAAATTCCTGTGCTGTTTGCAGCTTTGTTTCTGGCAGCACCAATATCCTTCTGCTGATGATTGGATTGCCCTTCAGCCTCACAATAATTCCTGGAGTAAACCTATTGAATAATGCTCTTGTGACATACTAACTCATATGGCATTAGGGAACCATTTTTATTGCTGGAGTCCATTTGTCCCTTGTACGTGCACACATTTTGAGTTCACATCTGATGCATCTCGCAAGCTGTCCTAGAGTTTGATGATATCCATCACCCCACTGCAGCTCCAGCTCTCCTGTTAAATTCCACTAAGCACTAGGGGTCAGTCAACTGCATCAGGAACATAAAGCAATTTACTAAAGTATACATTTAATGAGGCTTCAGGGAGGGAAAGGAAGACATGCACAAGTTACAGGTTTAGGAATCAGACCTAAACCTATAGTGGATAAAGGCTAATCTATGATGAGTCTCTGACAAATCCTCAGCATAACCCCATGCCAGGATTCTATCAGCAGACTGTATGACCTACACTGTATCATGTGTTAGGACTTACCTGTAGCTGTAATTTACCATAAACTTTCTCTGCAGATTAAAAAA